>JASXTE010000002.1:1987500-2215000 GCA_030280995.1 Hemileia vastatrix | reverse complement strand
ATTCTTCTTGTGAAGTAGGTATTACTAATTAATTCATAACTTTACGCAATACGTATCCCTTTTATGTACCCTTTCGATAATTTTTTAATTTTTGATTGGATTAATAAATAAATAAGGTTGCAGATGCAATGATCAAACTGTCTTTCCCTCATGGAGGCTATATTCCAGACATTGAACTATTCCCAGTTGAAATTCCGCGCAAGGGTAAGATCTGTGGACAAGCATTTACCGTCAAGGTTAGTTTTTCATACAAACCTATTTCTAGACTTACTTATAGCCAATTGTGATGGAACTCTGATTTCAAACTTCCTCAATAATTGTATCTGTCTATGAAATGTGACAATTCAACTTTGAAATTAGCTAACAACGTTTCTTTTCATTATATTATTGCTCCTTGAGATAGATGGTCAATGCATCAGATGAGTCATCCCCAAGGTTACAAGGACACTTTGTAAGTCTTCACTTGATCGTAACAAACAGATTTTTTTAAATTTGTCGCTCACTTTAATTTATTATTATATTGTTAATTAAAACTGATTTTATTTTATCTTTAAAGGGTGATATGATTCCTGGTGGGTATATTGGTGTTATATCTGCGCCCTCAGGTAAAGTGAAAAAACATATTCTTTTTTTTAAGAAAAATAATCAGCTATAGTTGAAAAAATAGTGAATAAAATAAACTATATCCCTCATTTTTTTAGGATGTAAGAATGCAGTTTGGGGTGGTCTAATGAGTGCCCGAGCAAAAGCGACTGGTGTCTTAGGTGTTGTCATTGATGGTCGATGTCGTGATATTGGAGAACACAAAAAAGCGAACTTTCCCGTAAGTTTTACTGAATCTCACTTGTTCTACTTTTGTTTCAAGCTGACTAAGAGGTGAAAATACTGTTACTTTTTATGGGTAGGTTTTCGCAAGAGGGCATTCAGTACTGGGTCAGTCAACTTTTGTACGAGCATCACAGGTAGAAGTGCCTATTATAATTAAACCGACATGTTCAAAACATGAGCAAGAAGATGAATCTACTCTACCTTTTCCAGAAGTTGTAATAAATCCTAATGACATAGTAATTGCTGATCAAGATGGGGTTGTCGTAGTACCCTTAGAAAAGGCACAAGAAGTTCTTAAATTGTGTAAAGAAGCTCAAATTGTAGAGAAAAAGTGTATGGAGGATTTGCAACAGGGATTCACCCTAACTCAAACATTCGAAAAGCACAGAGGCAAGAAATCAGGATAATGGAATCAATGTCTTCGATAAGTTAAAGGGGTGATTCTTCAATAGATTGAAACTATGCATAAATTAAAATCACTAATAACATGAAAAATCGACATTAATTTGAATAAATGCTACAATCTAACTATACACTTGTTTTTTTTATCGTGCAATCTCACCCAACGAGGGGCATGAAGGATGGATGAAGCTAGTAAGATTATGTACAAGTTTGTTGTTGTGAATCTTGCAAGTCCTGAAAAGGAAATTTGCAAGGAAGTAACTTAGTGTTTCATTACTGGATGGCGCAGTATTTATGTTCGCGTGAAAAGCTACTAATAGATACAAGAGGGCTTTTTAAAAGTAAGTTTGTAAAAGTAATAGTATAGTAAAAGTAAGAGAAAGAAGCGAGAAAAGCGAGAAAAGTCCATGAGCTTTTAGTAATTGTAAAAGTAAAATACTAGCAGTCGAGAAAAAGAGTAAAATGAAAAAGTCACTGTACAAATAAGGAAAAGGGATACAAAATAGAAAAACTAGAATTACATCATCCCCTCCCAGATTTTGACGCTAGTCATAGAGTGGCAAGGTCTGCCGGGGTGAAGTGTATGTCTCTTTCGAACAAGGTTTCATCAATATCGCTAATTAAGTTGTACAAAGTAGCCTGTATGGTTTCCATACCAAAATATAATTCCAATACATTTTCAATAGTCCAGTCTTCGTTTGCAAAGAGATATCTTATCCACATACAAAGAAAGTAGGTGCAGCTGAGCTTAAAATTATGATCGGGTCTACCATTTGGTGTTCTACAATCCTGTCCTTCTCTTTGAAAGAGACCAGGGGGCATCTCTGAAGCAGTGTGATGACGCGGATCAAGGAATCCGTACTCGTCTACCCTGAGACCGTGAAAGTCTGTCGTAAAGACGATATCCGGTTCCACTTCTTGCCTGTTGATCACGGGTTCTGAGTCTTGAGCTGGCATGATGAAGTTCAACTTGATCACCAAGAAATAGTTTTAATCGTTCACCATTTATGTTAGTTCGTAAAACATGCGCATTAGAAGTCATGATTTGATACGTACCATTGGGAGAACAGTCTTTGATAATGAAGGGTCCATCCCATCTAGGAAGCAATTTTGCTGGACGGTCCTCAAACCGTCTAAGAACTTTGTCTCCAATTTTAAGTGCTCGTTCAACATAGGATTCATCAGTTCGAGCATATCGATCTTTTGCTTTTTCATTGAGTGCATTGATTCTTTCTTGTCGGAAGGTTCATAGTCGCAAGTTCTCTATATTTCATTTAAAATAAATTTCTTCTTGATCAGTATTGGAGACATCTGGTAGTTTTCCAAGTAATGGAGGGTCAGATGGTAACCTTACCTTAATTCCATAGGTCATGTCGAAAGGGCTGCATTTTAATGCTTGAGAAGGAGAGCTTCGGTAGGCAAACAAAGCTTTTCCTAAGTATTGGTCCCAACGGTCTTGATTATCTGGAGAAACAATTCTCTTAATAGCATTTTCAAGTGTCCCGTGAAACCTTTCTATCAACCCATTAGATTGGGGATGATAAGGCATTGTTTTTATATGTCTAATGTTTGACTCTTTCAGGAAATCCTCAAATTGATAGGAATCAAATTCCCTCCCATTGTCGGTGGTGATTTCTGCAGGTAATCCATGGTTCAGTGTGATTAAACTTACAATTTCAATGGCAGCTTGCGTAGAGGTTGTCTCTAGGGCTGTGGCGTAGGCCCAGCCAGTTCCGTAATCAATGGCGGTAATTATATATTTCTTATCTGTCTTGGTTTTAGGAAGGGGTCCTACAAAATCTAGGGCCCACTTGAGGAACGGGCCTCCTCGTATGATAGGTTGTAATGAGAGTCGGAGTTGATTAGATGGTCCTTTAGTGAACTGACATGCAAGACAATGAGAAATAACTTTCTTAGTTAGTCTCATCATATCAGGGAAAAGATATTTTTGTTTCAAGATGCTTACTACATCTTTTGCATTTCGATGTCCTAAGTCAAGATGTACATTATTGATACAGATCTCAGCTTCTCGTTGATTCCTTATGACTTTAAGATATTGATTGACTTCTTTGGCTTGAGGAACATAATATAATTCGTTATTTTTGACAAAATATTGTTTGAGATGTTTGGGTGGGATTGAGTTGGTTGTAAGTATATGATAGATTCTATCTAGTTGGCTCCAGGGGTTTTTTTGTTTTATATTTGTGTTAAAGAGTGAGGGAGCAACCTCTGGTGGATCTCTGTCATAAGATGTGTTTGGCTTTCTGGATAGGGCATCGGCTGCTAGCTGCTTGTGACCAGGGCGATAAATTATGTAAATATTTAAAAACTCTACTTCATCAATAAAACGAGTTAGATGTTGAGTTACCTCTTTTTGAGTCTTAAAATATCTAAGGGACTGATGATCGGTCCTAATTATTATAGGAGACCCTTCGACGTATCTGTGAAAGTGTTTTGGAGCATGCACTATTGCCAAGAGTTCCCTTGTGCAGAATAATTTTTTTCCGTAGTCGACAATTTTCTTGAATCATATGCGACAGGCCTGAGATTTTTGTCCTTCAATTGTTTTACATATTAGATGGGGTCAAAGTTATCTTTATCATATTTAATTTCAATGTCCTGTTGAAGGATTGCCCCAATATTAGTCCTGGAAGCGTCGGTGTCGAGTATGAAAGGATGGAAGACCTTTGGGTGTTTCAAGAGTATGGTTTCAGAGAGAGCGGTTTTGAGTTTCTGAAATGATTTTTCTTCTTCCCCTCCCCAGTTCACTTTGGCTCCCTTTTTAGGAGAATTTTTTGTTAAGTTATAAAGCGGTGATGCAATTGTTGAAAATTTTTTTATAAATCTTTTGTAATAAGTGCATAAATTTAAAAATCCTCTGACCTGAGTAATGTTACAAGGTGTCGGCCAATTAACTATTTTTTCAATTTTATTTGGCTTTGTCTTTAGACCCTCTCCATCTACTATATGTCCTAAGAAAACAAGTTGCTTCTGTGCCCAATTACATTTGTCAGTTGAAAGGATGAATTTGTTTTTGTTTAGAATTTTTAATACCTTTTCATTATCATAAAGGTGAGTTTTTAAATCTTTAGAGTATATTATAATATCATCAAGGTACACCAAAGCACATTTGTCAATTACAGGTCTCAATATTTTGTTCATGACAGATTGGAACGTACTGGGAGCATTGCTGTCAGCCAGGTTACAAGACTTACCCAGTAAAATAATTAATTATTTACTGGATGAGGCCACGCCTTATTATTTTGATTATTTAATTAAATTAGTTACATTAAAATTACCTGTAATAAATTAACTAATTACAGAATGGTAAAATTAAATGAATAATTAAAATTAAATATAAAATGTCCCTTATATTTTATTCTCTAACACCATGCTCATTGACAGGTTAGAAGAAATAAAATTTAAATTTAAATAAAAATAAATATATACAAAAAATTCAAATTTCTTATTTAGAATTGACTTCTACAGTAAATATTAAATAAAGTTATGTATTTTTGACATACTCTGTAAATACATCTTTGAAATACATCTTTTTGACGCCTTCTTTTTAGAACAACTTGTTATTTGAAATACTCCTTCTGGGATATTCTTTTTTTTTTCTCTCTCTCTCATACTACTGTTTTTAGAATTTCATTGCCATGGTTTGTCCCTCCTTTGCCTAAATAAGGCCTCTCTCTTGGTTGTTTTTGATTCATTACTTACTTATATTATTAAAGCAATTACTACACTTAAATATTTATTAATATTTATTATTGTTTTTAGTACTTACAATTACGTAGTTCTCACTACACAATATAGGGGGTGGACTTGCTAGCAAGTCCTCAACCTGAACTCAGATGGAACTCGGACTGAACTCTACTTGAACACCCACCTAAAACTGTTCTTCTGAGTGGTGTTTATCCCTGATTGTATGGTTCCTTTATCAATAGCTCAATGTGTGTTCAATCTGTGGTGAGTTTGGGTCCAAGGTTGCGGACTTGCTAGCAAGTCCGCCCCCCATATTGTGTAGTGTCTAACTCATTAATTATAATAATAATTAAAACTTAACCTCTTATTATTGAGTAAATAATCTTTAAGATAGGAAAATACGTACCTGAGTTTGAATCCCTTAAAAATCATTGTTACTGTTGGGTGGTTCTTCAAGTCTAGAAGAGTTTTCAAGGAGTTTTAAGGATGGCAACAGTGGATTTCAAAGGATTCAAAATGTGTACATATTTCTCTTATCTTTAAAAGATTTTTTACTCAAAGAATTTTAAGAGGTAAAGTGATAATTACTATTTTATTTAAAAGTTTAGAATTACGGCTTAATGTAAATACAAAAATGATAATAAATAGTCTTTTATGTAGTTGTAATAAAATAAGTAAAGAATGATCTGAAAATCACAAAAGTGAGGGCCTTTTATAGGAAAAACATGAGGGAAATAAAGACACGGAATTTACACCATCTACTGTAAGAATGTGAGAAAGAAGATGACTAAAAGTAGTATATATATGACATAAGAATAAATTAATTGGTATGTTAACAAGGGCATCAATTTTATTAGTAATAAAGTATGAGTTCTTTGGACTTTCACAATTAATTACATCAAAATTAAGTTAATTATATTAATTTCACAGAATCCCAGATCTCTCAATGAAGTAATATATTAATCTTAAGGTTTTTTTTATTATAATTTTATTATTTATTTTTATTCCCAAATAACTGTACTATTGAGCACAGTGTTAGGTGGTAAAAATGTATGGGACACTTACTTAAATTAATTATTTACACTACTTAATATTATTAGCTTAGTTGGTTGTAAGTAATATATAAGTAAATGTTAAATAATTAAATATTAATAAGTATTTTAAAAAGGTGTGGCTTCACCTTAGTAAAATAATTAATTATTTTACCAGGTAAGTCTAGTAGCCCGGCTGACACTCCCTCACTCTAAAAAAAACAATAAAAAAATGCTATGATTTTTTCTTTTTATACTTTTTTTAGTAGAGTAGGAAGATTAGATATCTCCTTCCCAGGTATCCAAGAATCATATTCAGAAGATTTATTCTTGAATCTCAATAAGTATTCTGTACCTTTTTCAGCAGTGGCTATTCTGTCATACAGACTTTTTCAATTTCTGCTGTTTCAGTGATTTCATTTGGGGTTTTCTTTGGTCTTCCTCTCCTTTTTGGAAATAAATCACTATTGGATGTGTAAGGTTTCAGAAGAGATATTGGAAAAACATGATGTTTTCTGTCATATGGAGAATACAAAATAACCTCAACTGCATTGTCTCCAATCATTCTTCTGACAACAAATGGACCAAAAAATGGGTCTTTTAATTTTTTATTTCCTTGTAAATTGAAGTGGACTGTAGAAATCAACACTTCATCACCCTTTTTAAAAGTGTATTCTTTATGGGATTTGTCCCATCTCTTCTTCTCATATTCAAATGATTTTTCAATACATTTTTGAGCATGATTTCTGAAAATTTGTTGCATTTGAAGAAAATATTTTACACCAGGATGTATATCCAATTTATTTATTTTGTTATTGAGAATTTGGGCAGGAGTATTTGGAACATATCAAAGCCAGAGCTCAAAAGGCTTTCTTTGAGTAACAGAATGAACAGTGCTATTATCGGCAAATTCTAACCCAGAAAGTAAGGTAACCCAATCATGAGTGAATCTGTCATTATCTTTATACTCAAGGCCAAAAGCACAGTACCTTCTTATAATGTCCTCTAGAGTCTGAATCATTATTTCAGCTAATCCATCAGTCTGAGGGTGATGGGCAGTAGATAGTTTCAGATCACAACCACAAACATCCATCAGAGACATCCGAAATTCAGAAGTAAATTTAGGGTCTCTGTCAGAGATTATGGCTTTAGGAAAACCAGCAGTATTAAACATATGAGACCACCATAAGAAAGCTAATTCTATAGTAGAAACATCCTTGTAAGTAGGGATAAATTTACACATTTTAGTGAATCTGTCCACAATAACCAAACAAGAGTTATAACTGTCTTTTCCAGAAATAGGTAATCCTGTTACCAAATCCATGTTTATTATCTGCCATGGTGCATCAGGAGGTTCAATATGTTGCATTAATCCAGCTCTTTTACCAGTCAATCTTTTTGATTTTTGGCAAGAATCACAAGATTCAACATATAATTTGGTGTCTTCAGACATATTAACCCACCAAGCAGTGTTTTTAATTCTGATCATTGTTTTTTCAAGATCAAAATGCCCAGCTAATATGTCATCATGACAAATTTTCAAGATAAACTCTTTCATAGAAGGAGGAATAACAATGACATTACTCAAATTTCTTCTATAATATAGATATCCTTCATCAATTGAAAATTTACCTTTTTCCAAAGCTTTTTGGTACTTTGGTGGAAGGGTTTTAATTAATGCTTGTATTGGAGCATTCTTTGGATCATTTAATATGGTGCATAACTTTTTTAAGTCAGTGTCCTTATCATATGAATCCAGAATAAGCTGTAATAGCTCTTCCACCATATCAACCACATATATCCCATGAATATGAATAATATCATCCTCAGGATCATAAGCAGGATTAGAGTCATCATTTGGTAAAGGTAACCTTGATAACATATTCACATTTGAATAAACAATACCAGCCCTATGAATAATTGTCATTCTCCCTCTGTATTCTTGAACAGCTAACTGCCATCTGAACATATGTCTGTTAGGTGCTTTCAAGTTTAAAAGGGATTTAACTTCACTGCAGTCAGTGACAAGTTCAAATTTCTGGTCATCTAGGTAATAATGTAGCATTTCTAGAGCCCACACTACGGCTAATCATTCAAGCTAAGTGGCACCATATTTCAATTCACTATTTCTCAAGGTTCTTGAAATTTAAAAAATTACTACTTCTGATACTTTATCATTTATCACTTGTTTTTGATGGAGGGCAGCACCAAGACCAATAAAACTGGCATCAGTATATAAAAGAAATGGTTGATTAAAGTTAGGTAAAGCAAGAATTGGTGCTGACATCAAACAGTGTTTCATAGTGTCAAAGGCTCTTTGTCTTTCACTATTCCAGACAAAAGCAACATCCTTTCTAGTTTATTGGGTAAGGGGTAAAGCTATAACTTGGTAATTTTTAATATACTGTCTATAGTATCCACACATTTCCAAAAAACTCTGTAGCTCTCTAACTGTATTAGGAGCCTTCACATGTTGTATGGCTGCCACTTTGTTTTGGTCAGCACATATCTGTAAGCCTGAAACAACATGACCAAGAAATTTTAAAGAATGGAAACCAAATTTACATTTCTTCAAAGCAAGTGTCATATTTATCTCATCCATTTTTTGGAACACTTTACAGAGGTGGTTGAGATGGTACTCAAATGATTTTGAGAATATAATGATATCATCAATATAAACCATCAGCCATCCTTCAATTATCTCTTGATGGAATGTGTTATCCATGACTTTTTGAAAAACTGAAGGGGAATTTTTAGGGCCAAATGGCATCCTAACATACTTATAAATACCCATATGAGTAGCAATCATCAGAAAATTCTGAGAATTTTTCTCAGCAGGTACCTGGTGATATCCTTTATTACCATCCAAACAGCTGATATATTTAGCACCCTGTAAGGTAGCATGTATAGAGCTAATTCTAGGCAAAGGATAGATATCATCAACAGTATAAGTATTTAGTGCTCTATAATCACCACATAACCTGGCTTTATCATTCTCATAAGAAATTAGGACAGGTGAGATAGCACAATATTTAAGTGTTTCAACTACCTTTTCAATAATATTCATTTTTAAAAGGGTAGAGATATTGTCTTCAATATTTTTTCTCTTAGTTGGAGAAGCAGTTTAAGGCTTCTTCTTAAAACTAGGTGGTATATCAGTTAATGGACAGGATAATGAAAGTTTAATTTCTTTATTTACAAATCCTAATTCATGTGACCCATGAGCAAAGGCCATAGGAAATGATTTTATCAATTTAATGATGGATTATTTATCCTCACCAGAAAGTTGTTCTCCAAAAGAAGAATTGTCAACTTCAGACATAAGGGCATGCATTTATTTTGTAGATCTTCCTTTATATTTAACCACAGAATTACATGTGTTCAATTCTGGTTTTAATAATTTTTTGGGGGAGGAAAACTTAAATTTTCTCCTCCCATTTATCCCCATTGTGAATCATTGGTTTGAAGGATCTAATTTTATGCCATATTTGGTTAAAATGTCATTTCCTATGATAAAGCAACTGCTTAAATTATCATTTTTCATGAAAACAAAATCACAAATAGCTCTTACAAAACCATGGTTATATTTAAAAAATACTATGGCTTTGTATTTACCAATGGGGGACAAAACAGAGCCATAACCTCTTCAATTTTAAGAAGTGATAGGCATCAGTTTTGATTTATAGTCTTGATCCACTGAAGCATGTGCTTTTTCAGATACTACACTTCCTCCAGCTCCAGAATCCAGAAAAACTTCCATGCTGGTTCCATTGATAAAGACTGGTGCTTTGAGAGGGGAAATTACAATTGAGCTATGCTCAATGTTCCTTATGATCTCAGAATCCTCAACTGTAGTTAAATAATTATTATCAATATCAATAGTAATGAATATCTTCTTGCAGCATCAAGATATCTTGTTGAAATTCATATGAAATATTGCTGGCACAATCACTTGAAGTATCATCCAGTTCTATTGTGTCATCAGCCTGCTCCTCAGTTTGTTCAACAAGATTTAACCTCTTTTCACAAACATGGCCTTTCTGCCAAGGCTTTTTGCACTTGAAGCAAGTGTTTGCTGCATACTTTTTGGTGCAAAAGGGGCAGAAGGTTTACCAACCTTTTCCAGAGGTTTCTGTTGGTAAGTGGAGGATTTCTCCAAAGGGGTCCTAGGAATGAATCTTCTGGCATCATACTTGTTGTTTAGAAGGATCTCATTGCGAGTATTAATGAAAGAAGAAGGTTCTCTGGAGAACTCAGTCCTAGCCACTATCAAGTCTCTCAAAGACATTGGTAATTTGTAAAGGATCCTGTCCTTCCATAACTTCAACTCCATATTTGGGTCCATTGCCCTCAAGATTTTTACAACTTTCATTAAGGACTCAATAGGTTTATCATTAGAAGAGCTATATCTAGTTTCCTCATACTGCCTTTGTTGAGCCATCCTGAACTTTGGGCCACCAAATTCTGCTTTAATCAATTTTTTCTAATCTTCCCATGAGTAGTCATTCCCATCCAGGAGAACAGATTCATACCACATTAGGGCAACATTGGTAAATAAAGAAATTAACTTAGACACAATTTCCTCATCTGGGAGTTTGTAAGAATTTTTTAAGTTATCAATTCTACAAATGAATTGTTGCCAATCAGAAGAAGAATCACCATCAAATGTTGGATAATGGTCAAGTTTTGGCCAATTCTTTT
The DNA here is from genome assembly GCA_030280995.1 of Hemileia vastatrix. Taxonomy (NCBI): domain Eukaryota; kingdom Fungi; phylum Basidiomycota; class Pucciniomycetes; order Pucciniales; family Zaghouaniaceae; genus Hemileia; species Hemileia vastatrix. Next base: position 2,204,330 of record JASXTE010000002.1, on the reverse strand, counting down.
GATTTGAAGGAGCCTCCTTAGTATTAGCTTGTTTCTGAGTAAGAAGTAGCTTTAACTTCTCCAATTGTGCAGTAATCTCATTGTTTAATACTTCTGTAGATGATCCTGGTGCATCATCAATTTTTGATGGAAACTCAGTGGTATCAACAGGAATTTCTGAATCTAATTTTAATTTAGATGAACTAGCAACAGGTAAACTTGGAGCATCCTGTACCCTATGTTCTTTCAAGGAAGTTTCAAAATATTTTTGATCATTAAACAATGAATTCAATTTTTCTTCAATGGTTGTTAGTCTGGTTTTCACTTTTGGAAGACTAGATAAACTCTCATCAACTGTTGCAAAAGATAATTGGGTTTTATTTTGAAAAGATAAATAATGATCACTTAATCTTTTCAGGTTCATCTTATCTACCTCTAGCTCCAGGCAAAAGGTAGATACAGTATCTTTCAGTTTAGACAAATCATTTTTGATATTTTTCCATAAAGCAACTTTCTTTTCATGGGTTGCTTTGTAATGAAACAAATCATCAGAAACTCTCTGTAACTCACTCCTCAATGCTTTATAACCCTGTTCAGTTAAAAAACCATTATATTTCTGAGTCAATTGCATGTTTTTCATTATATGATTTTGTTTAGCAATAATATCCCTCAAATATTTATCATTGATGTTAGCTACATCTGGAGTGTTTCTCAGAAAGGAAACAGAGTAACTTTCCAGATTCTCATAAAACTCAGGTTCAAGTGTTTCATCAATAATAGCCATATCAGGATTTATCATTGAAGTAGCAATTAGAACTAAAGGATTAGATAAATTTGAAATTTGAGTAATTTGTCTACTGTTCTCAGCCTCTACAGGTCTCACAGTCTCATCTCCTCTTCCACAATTACCTGAAGGAACTGAATCAGTTACAAGAAATGGTACTTGAGAATCAATAGAGGGGATTACCAAGGTTTGCTGGGCAAGATCATACTGTTTTTTCTTTTTATGCCTCCTTGATAAGGGTGAGGAGGTGTGGGGTTGACTTGGCTGGGTCTTGATGGACCTGCTTGGGGCAATTGAGTCCGTTGATTTTGAGACAGGTAATCCCACTGCCACTTTGATACTTCCACATTCTCTGGCTCCGGGTGAGCCAATTGTTGAAGATCCCTGGGGGGAAGAGGTCTCCTATTTTCTTGAAGAAAAGCATCTATCTTTCTTACCTTTTCCTCTAGAGCATCTACTCTTGACCTCAATCTCAAGTTTTCTGTCCTTAATTCTTTTATGTGTTTTGAAAGGTTCTTTACTTGTTGAGGAAGTGGCATCTTTTATATTTTGAAAACTTTTGGAAGTTCTTCTGGGGGGTTTATTACAGGTTTCTGTTCCTGAGTTGTTTCTACCAGAATTTCCACTTCCTCCATTTCTACATCCTGATTGGGGAAATAATTGATTAATTTGAGATAATTTTCTAGTTAAATGAGAACTCACAGAAGTAGCCTCATCATAATCAATTAAATCCAATTCCTCTTCATGTGCAGCAGAGACACCTTGATTAGTCACTTCTAAATTTTACTGAAATGAGGGAGGGAGACAATAATATGAATTAGTTTGTATTTTTACTTTTATTTAAAAAAAAAAATTTTTTTCAGGATAAAATCAACTAAAATAATAATCAATTTATTAATTCAAAACAATTTAAAACCAGGATTATATAATAATCAACTGAAGAATTAAATTTAAATTTCTTATTAACAATTTTATGATAATTATTATCAGGATTTTAAATCAACTGAGAATTTAATAATTAACAGGACTTAATTTCTACTGAAATTTTAAATATGAATTTTTAAAAAAAATTTATTGTTAGGACAATTTGTCAACTGGAACAAATAAAATTTAAATATATCAGGACAAGAGTCAACTGAAACTTATAATGTATAATAATTTTTTAAAATATAATTTATTACCTCTAGAACTAAGAACACAATTGCTCTATCTTTGTAAACTTGGAAAAATAAAATAAATAATTAAAAAAAATAATTCCAATTTAATAGACACCTCCCCCTGTTAAATGAGAAAGTTAATGCCACTTACAGAGTGCTGAGTAAAAAGGAAATAAGTAGAGAGTGAAGAGTGCTAAGTGACCCACAAATAGTAATTTCAATAATTACCACGAAATATAAGACATTTAGTCAATATATGAACCTAAATTTTGGAGCGCAGTTCGATTACCTTTTGCAGAAAAATTTTTAGTGAACGGATATATGACGTTTGTCGTTTTTGTCGTTCACTCGTCCTTATAAATACCTCAAATGGCGATGGTCCCCAAGTTCTCCGGCCTCAAGTAATCAATTTGCTGTCGAAGATTTGGAAAGGCCTCCAATTGTTGGGCGGTCCTTCAAGTCTAGAAGAGTTTTCAAGGAGTTTCAAGGACGGCAACAGTGGATTTCAAAGGATTCAAAATGTGTACGTATTTCTCTTATCTTTTAAAGATTTTTTACTCAAATAATTAAAAGAGGTAAAGGGATAATTACTATTTTATTTAAAAGTTTAGAATTACGGCTTAATGTAAATACTAAAATGATAATAAATAGTCTTCTATGTAGTTGTAATAAAATAAGTAAGTAAGTAAAAAAATAAGTAAAGAGTGTTCTGAAAAGCACAAAAGTGAGGGCCTTTTATAGGCAAAACATGAGGGAAATCAAGACACAGAATTCACACCATCTACTGTAAGAATGTGAGAAAGAAGATGACTAAAAAGAGTATATATATGACATAAGAATAAATTAATTGGTACATCAACAAGGGCATCAATTTTATTAGTAATAAATTATGAGTGCCTTGGACTGTCACAATTAGTTACATCACAATTAAGTTAATTATATTAATTTCACGGAATTCCAGATCTCTCAATGAAGTAATATAATAATCTTAAGGTTTTTTTTATTATAATTTTATTATTAATTTTTATTCCCAAACAACTGTACTATTGAGCACGGTGTTAGGGAGTAAAAATGTATGGGGCACTTACTTAAATTAATTATTTACACTACTTAATATAATTAGCTTAGTTGGTTGTAAGTAATATATAAGTAAATGTTAGATATATAAATATTAATAAGTATTTTAAAAAGGTGTGGCTTCACCTTAGTAAAATAATTAATTATTTTACCAGGTAAGTCTAGTAGCCTGTCACCGGACAACCTATGCACAAGGTCGAGGTTGTTCCTGGAAGTGAGATGGAGGGAGGAGTTTAGAAGATTCTTCGAAGCACAGAGAAAATTTTTGAGGAAGTGATTTGAAGATGACTCAAAGGAAGAGCTACTGCTTAAAGATATGTTTGAGAAGAATTCTAATATAATTTAAAGGTAATATTAAGATTCTTAAGATCTCACAAAGGGTTGGAAACTCAATAATCAAAGATTTAGGATTTAGAAATGATTACTGAGAAAATAAGGAAAGATACAATAGTAATGATTTAACCTGAAGTTTCTACCACTATTAACTATATATACGTTTTATAATTTAATTCTAAAGAATTTCAAATAAAAAATCCAACCCCTTTTATATCCTTTGCTCCTCCTTGCATCAACCTCATACCCATCCACTATTCTGCACACCACAGACCATTAAAAATACACCCATTACACCTGGACCCTCCTCACTAACATCCGTCAACCCTTTAATACTCCACTAACCATTCCGTCCATGCTCACTACCCCTTTTAATAATTCACAGACATTTAATAAATCTTTTAGTGTACTATTACATTGACTATTGCGCTGTGCGTCGCTTATTGAGGAAAAGACTGAGACACACTATTGAGAGATTGAATAATTTAGATTTAAAGTTTAGACTAGCGCGGTTGAATAGCGAGTACACAAAGGAAAGTTGCAGTTGCTATGTAGAATTGCTTCCTGCACTTCGAGTATGGATTTAGACCTCTGTATTATTAATTTAATGAGCTACTTTTGCCTCGAGTGTAACGTGGCGTGTGACAAATATGCATATTAATATGTTTTATTCATATACATATATGCACCTTTTTTTTACATATTCAATCTGCATATTTTTAATGCATATTCAATTTTAATATTTTTATGCATATTTTTATGCATATTCAATATGCATATTTTTATGCATATTCAATATGCATATTTTTTATGCATATTTACTCTTCATAGTCCTTATGCATACACTTTAGATAGGCATTTCACATCAATTTTTAAAATGCAATAAGTATCCACCATGCAAATTCAAATGCATATGCATCTATATCATACACGCAACATATAATCAAAGTTTAATATTTGAATATTAAGGTATGCTAAGTGATGTTGTTCAACATTTTGCCAAACCTGAGATTAACTGATGTTCAATGTGGTTCCTAAGCTCTGCTCAAGGAGGGATTGTTCTGGATTCAATCTGTGACAGTTTATTTTTTCAATGTTTTTTCATCAGATTTAAAAAAATATTTCTGACAGTTTCAGGATGGTTTCCCAACAGTTTCCTGACAAATTCCTGACAGTTTCAAATAGAGGGAACTGCTAGTATTTCACCCCCAGATTTCCCCTGGTGAATGTAATTAAGGTTATCTTATTTTAAACATAAGAATTACTCAGTCCTGGAGATACCTAAGCTGACACTCCCCCACCTAAAAAATAATAATGATAATAATTTTAAGACATTTTAATTAATAAGTAAGGAGTGAATAGAAAAAAAATAAATTAAAAATTTCTATGATACATATACTGAGTTAAACAGTATTATTTGGATTTAAATTTTTTCAAGAGATTTTTAAGATCAGAGATTTAATTTTCTGGAATCCGCTGGTCATATTCAATTGATTTATTTTAAACCTTAATATATAGTCAACTCACTTTTATTTTATAAGTTGTCTCTTTTCAAGTATCTTTTCAATTTCCTCCATTTCAACTATTTCTTCAGGTTACTGTTTATGCCTTCCTGATATACTTGGAAATAGAGCAGTATCATTAGAATGGTATGGTTTTATAAGAGAAATAGGAAATACTGGATATTTTCTATCATGGTGCATACAGAATAACTTCAACAGCATTGTTACCAACCATCCTTTTTACTATAAATGGTCCAATGAATGGATCCTTCAATTTAAAATTAACATTTAAATTGAAATGTAGTGTATAAATAAGAACTTCATCACCCTCTTTGAAAATTTGCTCTTTATGGGCTTTATCCCAACTTTTCTTCTCATACTCAAATGTGTCACGCGCCACATTGTAGACAATCCTATAGTACTAGCTATAGGCCTTGACCAAGGGAGTTGGAGAAAAACCAGAGAGAAAATCCCCTGTGACTTTAGAAAAATATAAGTGAGATTTACCTGCTACAGTAAATTGGTTCCTGTTGTTTAAAGCCCCTTTTCCAATACACTTGACTGACTGATCATCCAGGAAAGTAGTCGCCAGACAGACTACCAAACCAAAGAACTGAAATATAGACCAGTGTCCACACCAGTGAAAGCAATGATACTTGATGTAGGTTGCAAGTCCACACCAGAGACAGAAATAATACTTGATATAGCTTGCAAGACTACACCAGAGAAAACAGCTTCCAGAGTTGAGTTAAATGAAGAACTAACCTTGCAACAAACACAGCCAATTGTTGCCAGAAAACAGTGAAAACAGAGTGAGGAACAAGGATATCACCTCCGGATGATTGTATGATAATTAAGGTTGCCCCAAACTGTCTTATTCACTATATAAACACAGACCACCATCTAAGTGCCCATGCACACCAACAAATTTGGCCTTTCTGAGAGCCAAATTGCATAAAACCCCTCTAGAAACGCTTCCCAGCCTTCTAGCACCAAGGCGGGTGGTCCTCCTGACATTGGGAGGCCCGCCTGAAGTGGAAGCACCGCCCTGAAGCCAGAAAACCACCAAAAACCACCAAAAACACCCAAAATACTTGGAAAAATAAACTACGACTACTAAAACCTTTAAAACACATAATTAAGCTACAACAATGCTAGAATATGAAACATAGAGAAAAATTAGCCCATTCTAATGGTACTAAGCACTTAACCCTAAGAATTAAGGTTAGCCTGTAAAACACAAAAGACAAAATTAAACAGCTTTCTTTTGAAATGAAAAATGAGAAATAATCCCTCAAATACTTAGAATATGAAAAATTTCAAAAAGACAAAAAATATAGAGAAAAACAGGGGCTATCCAATGGTAATACCCACATCCCCGCAGTCCCAATATTTGTCAAATAAATCCAGAAAAACACCCAATTATGGAACAATGCCATTTAAGAAATATCAAAACAACGCCAAACAGACCAAAAAAGGGCTCCGCCAATTTTGGAAGACCACATCCTCCCTCCAATAGAGAATGTCCACATTCTCCTACACCCCAACGACCATGTTCAGCTTCCTCTCTAAATCTGCTACTGACATGGGTCATTGCCAATACTGCATTGACAACAATCTCATCTGTACCATAACATCTCCAGCTCATCCCTACAGAACCTCCTGTGATGCCTGTCACTATAGGAAGAAGACTTGTTTCAGACCTGGTCCATTTTCCTCTTCAACATCTTCTTCTCCTCCACAACCTGATCCACCTTCCACCAGCACCAAAAGATCCAGACCATCCATCCTGATCCCCAGACTGGTCAACAAATTACACCCTTCAAAAAAGAGTGCAAACCCCGCTATAAACAATAGCTCTTCCATCCCTGGTCCTTATAATGGTAAGCTCAATACTTCTTCATACTGAAATTCAATCTGACCAATTTCCAGTTCATTTCAATCCAGACAGTGATGATGACAATGTGGGAACCCTTGAAGAACCGCCACCTAATACATTTCCAACCATCAAAAACAACTTCCAACAACATTATTCTCAACAGAAGTATCTTATCCTAGATTACTTCCAATCCACTCCTGCCATGAACCCACAGGACCTTGAGAAAAGTAAAAACCTCATCCACCAGTTCAAAGCCAATGCTGAACATTTTGTTACATCTCTTGATTCTTTTCTGTAATTACTTCTTGCCCAAAAATCTTGATTTAGAAATAAAAAATAAAAAAAACTCCTCATTTTAAAGTCTTGGGGGACTAATCCTCTGTTTTAAGTCTTGGAGGACTAACAGCCCTCATTTTATAGTCTTGGGGGACTCAAAAACCCTCAGTTTATAGTCTTGGGGGACTCCAAACTTGAATCAAAAAGACAGAACCAGAGATCAAAACATTAAAGACCAAAGAAACAAACTAACATTCTGGGGTAACTTTTCTACAGTGCAGCCAGCTCATCAGTTACCCCCACACTTGCCTTAACAAAATTCAGAGACTCCCCCTTGGATTACCTCTGCCAGAATCACACCAAATTCACGCTATCAGTTTATAGTCCTGAAGGACTCAACCAGAAACCATCCTCAGTTTATAGTCTTGGGGGACTGTACCATTTCTCAGTTTAAAGTCTTGATGGACTGCCAGTGTTCAGTTTAAAGTCTTGACGGACTAATCCCATTTTGCATATAAGGGCGGAGCCACCTCCATGCACAGTGCTCCACAGCCAACCTGCTGAACTTCCACTCTTTCTTCATTATCTACACATCACTGAAAAAATTTTCATTCATCTCTTTTCTCTTCATTGTTTTTCCCTTCACAGATCATGGCTGAATCTCCAGACTTTGACCCATCAGAACTTCCCTGTTTCACTGCTCAAACAACTTTTCTTGTAAACAGTGCATCCACATGTGCAGGCCTTGTACCTTCACTCTTCCTACTCCTCAAGTCAAATTCTATAACAGAGCCTGTGATTCTTGCAACTCTAAAAAGAAAAGATGTGACAGAGACCTCAACTATCCAATACCTCCGCCTTCACCTTCACACAAATATATTTCCAGATCTCCTACCAGGTCACCAGAACTTGGACCTGCTTCTTCTTCTTTATCTTCTTCTCCTTCCAGAAGATAACACGGTTCTATTTCCAAATCACTCCCTAAAACAACTGCTTTATCTTCTCAAGAATCTGCTTTTATCTTAGAAAATCTGGCCAAATCAGCTTCAAAATCAGCTCCCAGGCTGCTAGACTGCGTCCAGGCGGCCCTTCCAATGTCAGGCGGCCGGCCCACTTTTCCAGAAAGCAAAAATCAGGCTCAAAACTCTCAAATTCAGCCAGATAACAGCCAAAATACTCCATTAAACACCAACAAATCTACACAACCACCTCCTAGTGCTCCCAGAGCAATGCATACACAACAAAGTTCTTCCCCAGAAATCCCCAAAAATTCCAAAAACTCTAGAAAACCTGCCAGAGGACCTTCTGAAAATACCAGAGCACGCAACGCTGCTTCCAAACAAAAATCTCCAGTTACTTTAAGGAGAACTAACTAAAACTATCCTCTGGAGGCCAATTATTACTCTGATGATTCACTTTCTTATAGAGTGCACCTTGATGTGGATACATAGTTCAATAATTTTTAAATAAATTGAAATAAAAAAATAAAGATGAAATAATTAGAAATTGAGAGAATAATAAGAGAAAGAAAGAAAATAGAATTGCCCGTCCAATTGATGAGCCTTTTGCAACCAATGCTTACCCACATCCAGGTGACTCTGATGTGGTAACTCCATATAATATAATTTGTGATTTTTCCCTCTTTATATCCTAATAACTCCCATAAAAAATTTAAAGAAAAAAAGAGAAAAAAGAAGGTAATCTAAAACTACTATCTAAAAATAGACACAAAAATTATAGAAAAGAAAATGAAAAAAAAATCCAGCTCCATAGAAAGTCCAGTTCAAGGAAATGATCACTGGGTGGGCCCACTCCAATAAGTAAAAATGATGGGAGACCACCAGTGATCCCCCACTAAACCAAATAGACAAAAGAAGCCTGTCTCAATCCAGTAAGCCAGTTTAAAGTCATAGTGGACTTGAAACCTGAATAACAAAAACCAGAACTAGGATTCAACTAGGACAAACAAAAATACTTGAAACAGACATTCTGGGGTAACTGTTTTACAGAGCAGCCAGCTCATCAGTTACCCCCACACTTTCCAAAAAAAATCTAGAAGCCCCCCCTGGGTACCTTCTAACAAAACACAAAATCCAACGCATTAAACCAAAACCAATAAGTGTGAATAGTCTGGCACTTGAAGACCAAAAGAATTTCCAGTTTAAATTCATAGAGGACTAAAAACCTGTTAAGAAAAATCAATACTAGGGTTCAACCAAATCAAGAGAAGGGGTTGGAAATAGAAAATCTGGGGTAACTGTTGATAGAGCAGCCAGCCCATCAGTCACCCAAGCAGTCTCCACAAAATCAGGAGGATTCTTCACCAGCAGAGTACAGTACAGATCACTTGATAACAAAGGCCTCTTCAAAGGAGGATTCAAACTCACAGGCATAGGCTCATTGACAAGCCTAATCTTCTGCGCTACCTTCTTGTACTTTGTGGCTCCACCTTCAACTTGAGGGATCTTCAGGAAATCTTCACCACCAGACCTGGAACAAAAACCAAGGGTTTTCCCATTGCTCACATGTGTGGCCCAAGTAATGTTTTTTAAAGGTGTGGAAGAAGCCCTAGCGGAGCACAATTTGGAGGACTTACTTTTAGACCTCAATCTCACCACTCCACAACTTTTCCGCAATTGAAAATCTTCATCCTCACTTCCATCTTTCAAATCTTCAAATCTTGATTCATCTTCTAAATCACATCTTCTAAAATTATACAGTTTATTCTCACGCCGGAGACCCAAAAATTGATCTTGCTGATCTTCTTTCTTAAAAAATTTGTGCAGTTTAACCTCATGCTGGAGGCCCAAAATTTAATCTTGATGATCTTCACAAAAATAATTCTTTTCTTCTTTTTTAATTATCTTCAGATTTTTTTTTTTTGCTTTTCCTCAGCTATCTTAAAATTTTTATCTTCTTTTCTTGAGTTTTCTTCCATCCTACAAAAATAACCAGGTGTTTCCCCAATGCTTACAGACTTGGCCAAGGTAATGTTTTTGAAAGGCGTAGAAGAAACCCTAGGGGTGCACCATTGGGAGGACTTACTTTTAGACCCCAATCTCACCACTCCAAAACTCTTCCACCTATCTTTCAATAAAGATATATAACCAATCTTCATTTTTGAACTTGAATTAAAAATAATTGAAAATCTTGAGAGAGAAAAGATACTAGATAAAAAACATGAAGAATACTTTCAGAGAAGAGAAACATTAAAAAGAAAAAGTTGAAAATCCACTTGGTATATCTCCAAGGGAGCTGACCTACTACAACCTGGGATTTCCTCATCTTGGGGAGAGGTTGTAGCCCTAGGGCAATCAGCCCTCATTACTCTAAAAAAGACAGACTCTCACTAGAGCCTGAGCCACACTCTAAAAAACCAGATGTGGCACCCACTTCTTTCCTTCTCCTGCAACAATCCATGCACTGGCACATTGAAGTCAAGCCAGGCCTGGTCTCCCAACCATCATCTCCAGCAGATGATAACCTCATGTGAAGCCTTCTCTCATCCTCACTGGTCAACTCCAAACTGATTCCCATTTCAAACTGTTAACCAACACTTGCTTGAAAATACATCAAGAGTGGTCCACCCAAAACAGCTTTCACATTACCTTTGGTAATGTAGAAATGAAACTTTCCGGAGGCTCTACCGACATCCAGCTTTACAAATTCGGCTGTCACAATCAACTCAGTGACATGGCCACCAATTCTTGTCTTGATGGGGAGGCCCAGATGAGTAGCCTGAAACAAATAAATCAGGTTAATATGAGAAACTGAATCCACCAATACCCTAGCCTCCCTACCATTCAGAGTGACATTGACATAACCAAGAGGAGCAGAAAAATGAGTTTTTAACCCCTCACCAAACTTCTCAGCAGAATCACAGATGTATTTCACCTCCCCAGAAGAAACCCTTCTCCTGGTCAATAATTTTTTTTGTCTATCAGCCAACCCAGGACTGATAGCATACAATTACCCATAAGAAAGGCAAACCTGACCCTTATTCATTCTTTCCAGAACCGAGTCCATTACATTAGATTGGCCAGAAACTACTGGCCTCTCAAAGTGAGCCCTTGGCTTAACTACCTTGGTCCTAGAAATCTCCTGAGGGCCAGAACCACAAACAGACTTTCCATCAACAGGAATAAATCCAGATCCCTCACCAGCACCTCTAACTCCAGCAGGCTTTGGAAATGAAGCCAAAGGGACATCCTCCTCTGAGTCAGAATCAACATACATTAGCACTGGCTCACAGCTCATGTCCAATGCACCAAAACTTGGGGGGCCCATATCAGCAATCCCCTTCTGCATCTTGTACAGCTCCTCTTTGCTGTACTTCCTCCTAGCTGAACTCAGCTTAGGACCTGCCTATAAAGTTTTAGGCTTTGGTTGCGCCTGAGAACTGCTATTGGGCCTTCCCCCCTTACCAGATTCAACATCATAGACACCAGCCAAGCATTCACCACTTGACTGTCCTTCACAAGAATACAACTCCAACCCACTAAAGGAAGTAGAAAAAGAGACTTTATTGACCTCCTTTCCTTTTCCCTTGAAATCTTCATCTGCCTTAGCCGAAGACTTCCCCTGATTAGGTATCTCCTCAAATCTTGGCCTCCTCTTATTGAGACCATTTCTTCTCCTGACCAAATCAACAGGAGCCTTCCCCTCACTGGGCTTTACTAATGAGCCATCAGGGAATTTGAACACCCTGCCATCAAACTCCACCTTTCCTTGTGACACATCTTTGTTCAGAGCCCAACAATCATCGGACTTGTTCCCCCTCCTACTGCAATATAAGCAGACCCAAGGGTCAATCCTACCAGACCTCCTGTCAAGATTTCTAGGCTGAGAAGGAGCCCTATTGACCTTCTTAGCCTTCTGCACAAAGATATGTAGTTTTTTTGTCAGATCAGCCGAGTTCTCCACTACTGGGTCCCTATCCTGCTTGGGAACCTCCACCATATTCTTTTCTTCCTTCTTTACCCTACTCTCCTCTTCATCCAAAGCCTCACTGACTTTTCTGACATACTTAGCACACCCCTCTTGATAGGTGTCCACAGCCAACAGCTTCAAATGGGCCTCCACAGCCTCCTTCACCTTGTCCAAGGCAGGCAACTTCTGGTCCCCATTAGAAAGAGTCTTCATCAAGTCCTTCCTTGACAACTCCTTCAACACATCCATACTGACATCTCTAGCCAGGGCAGACCAAAAAACATCTTTGGCAGCATTTTCATGTGCCAGCTCCGCTACTTCCACCAAATAATCTATCACAGGATCAAACTGTATTAAAAACTACCTGTAACTGAGTAAGTTACCAACACCACCGTAAGACTGCCATTCACTGACAGCCTTGTTCATATCCACCATAGTGAACCTAAAACCCCATCTATCCACCTTCTCCCTGCACAAGATCTTCCAATCCCTCTTCTTGTAGCCAGAAATGGCCACAATCTCCTTCTCCACTGATCTATCACCAATGAAGAAAATGATCTGCTTCCCCATGTCCAGGTAAGAATCATCATCCACACCAGCAGAAGTTTCATATTTCTCCAGAAACCATTTCACATCATCTCCATTAAAGTTGGTACCATCCCAAGTTTTAATCCTCACTCATTCCCTAACCATCACAGCAGGAGGACCTTCCCCCCCACTGACAGGAACCACAGGAATAGATGAACCAGAAGCCATCCTTCCAGACCAAAATCACCAGAAAAGGCCAACAAAAGAAAACAGAGATTCCAATGAACTAGCAGGTCCTACCCCCACGTTGGGCGCCAGAAATGTAGACAATCCTATAGTACTAGCTATAGGCCTTGAGCAAGGGAGTTGGAGAAAAACCAGAGAGAAAATCCCCTGTCCCTTTAAAAAAAATAAGTGAGATTTACCTGCTACAGTAAATTGGTTCCTGTTGTTTAAAGCCCCTTTTCCAATACACTTGACTGAATGATCATCCAAGAAAGTAGTCTCCAGACAGACTACCAAACTAAGGACTGAAATGTAGACCAATGTCCTCACTGGAGAAAGCAATGATACTTGATGTAGGTTGAAAATCCACACCAGAGACAGAAATAATACTTGATATAGCTTGCAAGACTACACCAGAGAAAACAGTTTCCAAAGTTGAGTTAAATGAAGAACTAACCTTGCAAAAAACACAGCCAATTGTGGCTAGAAAACAGTGAAAACTGAGTGAGGAACAAGGATATATCCTCCAGATGGTTGTATGATAATTAAGGCTGCCCAAACTGTCTTTTTCACTATATACACACAGACCCCCATCTAAGAGGCCATGAACACCAACAAATTTGGCGTTTCTGAGCGCCAAATTGCATAAAACCCCTCTAGAAACACTTCCCAGCCTTCTAGCTCCAAGGCGGGAGGTCCTCCTGATGTCGGGAGGCCCGCCTGATGCGGCAGCACCGCCCTGAAGCCAGAAAACCACCAAAAACACCTAAAATACTTAGAAAAATAAACTACGACTACTGAAACCTTTAAAACACATAATTAAGCTACAACAACTTTGGAAAATGAAACGTAGAAAAAATTAGCCTGTTCTAATGGTACTAAGCACTTAACCCTAAGACTTAAAGTTAGCGCATAAAACACAAAAAACAAAATTAAAAAGCTATCTTTTGAAATGAAAAATGAGAAAAAATCCCTCAAATACTTAGAATATGAAAAATGTCATCAAGACATAAAATATAGAGAAAACCAGGGCTATCCAATGGTAATACCCACATTTCCACAGTCTCAATATTTGTCAAATAATTCCAGAAAAACACCCAATTATTGAACAATGCCATTTAAAACACATCAAAACAACGCCAAACAGACCAACAAAGTGCTCTACCAATGTTTGAAGACCAAACGTGATACTCGAGGCAAAAGCTGCTCATTTAAATCAATAATAACAAGGTCTAAATCCATGTTCAAAGCGCAGAAGCAATTTTACATAGCAAATGCAACTTTCCTTTGTGTACTCACTATTCAACCGCGCTAATCTAAAACTTTAAATCTAAATTATTTAATCTCTCAAAAGTGTTTTCATCCTTTATCTTTGATAGGCAATACACAGCGCAACGGCCAATGCAATATTTTGCTAAAGGGTTATTGTGTGTCTGTGGGTTATTAACGGGGGTAGTGAGCATGGACGGGATGGTTAGTGAAGGGTCAAGGGGTTAACGGATGTTAGTGAGGAGGGTCCAGGTGTAACAGGTGTTAGTGAGGAGGGTCCAGGTGTAACAGGTGTTAGTGAGGAGGGTCTGTGAGGATATAGGGAGGTCTGTTGTGTGTGGAATGATGGATGGGCATGAGGTCAATGCAAGGAGGAGTCACCATGTGAAATCTGGGGGTGAACTGCTAGCAGTTCCCTCTATTTGAAACTATCAGGAATTTGTCAGGAAACTGTTCGGAAACCATCCTGAAACTGTCAGAAATATGTTTTTAAATCTGATGAAAAAACATTGAAAAAATAAACTGTCTCAGATTGAATCCAGAACAATCTCTCCTTGAGCAGAGCTTAGGAACCACATTGAACATCAGTTAATCTCAGGTTTGGCAAAAGGTTGAACAACATCACTTAGCATACCTTAATATTCAAATATTAAACTTGAATATATGTTGTGCATATGATATAGATGCATATGCATTTGAATTTGCATGGTGGATACTTATTGCATGTTAAAAATTGATGTGAAATGCCTATCTAAAGTGTATGCATAATGACTATGAAGAATAAATATGCATGAAAAATGTGCATAAAAATATGCATAAAAAATATGCATAGTGATTATGCATAAAAAACATGCATTTTGAATATGCATAAAAATATGCATAAAAAATATGCATATTGAATATGCATTAAAAATATGCATATTGAATATGCATAAAAATATGCATATTGAATATGCATTAAAAATATGCATATTGAATATGCATTAAAAATATGCATATTGGATATGCATTATAAATATGCATATTGAATATGCATTAAAAATATGCATATTGAATATGCAAAAAAAAGGTGCATATATGTATATGAATAAAATATATTAATATGCATATAAATCTGTATAATTAATATGCATATGCATTTGCATAAATATGCATAATTATTGAAAAATGCAAAAAAAATGATGCTTAATGATTATATTTTATGCATAAATAGAAATATGCAATATGAATTCATATTGCATACAGATAACACTGGCAAACCATTTTGATCAAAACTCATACTAAATTTTCATTCTGGACTAAAGGTGTGAGGGAAGGAAGAAAAACAGTCTGACGTTAGAAAAATGCTACATGCACTCATTTTGTAGCAGAGCAAATGAGAAGTGCTGAATTATGGTTGGTGCCCATAATTCAGTATGATATCATAATTTTATTTAATTGTTTTCAATATTGAAAAGACTTTAGGTTGGTTGGTATGGATCTAGCTGTGCCAGAGTATAATCTAATTATTTTAACAATTTCTTAATAGTTAATGGATTTTAATACAAAAACAGGTTGTATTTTTTGTGGGATATTGGATATGATAAGGTCTTTTGTAAAAAAAACTTATATTGTTCAAAAATATTCCTGAATCAGATGTGGGATAATCACTACAAAAAATTGTAGTACTGTGGGCAATAAAATATATGCACAAGCAGTAAAGAAAGGACTAAGTGAACCCTTTTTGTGCAGTGGGAATCATTAGAGTGGAATTATGGATGTAAAATATAATTCATTATTCCCATTTTATTTAATCAAAAATTTTATAATATTAAAAAGAACTATTGATTAATTGGTATTTGACCTTTGTGCCTCACTCATATTTATCATTTGATTGATTTTTTGTCACCATTATGTTATTAATATTATAAGTATAGCAAAAACTCGTGTGCCCAACGCATACTGGGTGATGTTACGCCTTTTATAATATTATTAAATAAAGGTAAAAAAATATGAAAATGATTTGTTTTACAAAAAATAAATTGATACCCAAAAGCAATATGAGGGATAAAAAGGTAAAATTAAAGGGATCAAATATGAAATAAAAAATTAAAGTAAAATTCCTGCCATCAAGAGCAAGTAGACATGTTGGGGGAACGCTCACCAGTGGCACTAAACTTGGACTATAATTGCTTTTTTGAAAAACAAAAAAGTGACAATCTGAGGTTTAACAAAACTTCAGCAGAACCATTTAGCCATATCAAACAACTTCAAGTGCAATGATTGAGAGAGAATCGATCACACCAGACTGCATGTGACCAAAAGTGTCCAGCACAAGTTCAGCCGAACTTGTGCTGGACACATTAATGACGTAGAGTAGCTAGGGAAGAATTTTTCTTCAGTTAATCTGGTATTTCTTATAAACATGTCCACTGGTACTTGATCTTTGTGCCTCACTCATATATATCATTTGATTAATTTATTGTCACCATTATATTATTAATATTATAAGTATAGAAAAAACTCATGTGCCAAATGCATACCAGCTGATGTTACACCTTTTATAATATTATGAAATAAATGTAAAAAAATATGAAAATGATTAGCTTTACAATAATTTAAATAGATATTAAAAAAATAGAGAAATAAAAAAGTAAAATTAATCTCAAAGAGATCAATTATGAAAAACAAAATACTAGTAAAATTCTTGTTCTCAAGAGCCAGTAGAAGTGTTGAAACAAATGGGAGCCATCAAGGCTAAATTTTAATAAGTGACCTTTTTTTATAAAGATAAAAAATTATACACCTGAGGTTGGGAAGAACAACAGGTGGATGATTCAGCTAATCAAAACTACTTGTAGTGAAGTTTAATAAAAAAATGTTTTTTTGTTGCCATAGAAAGAATTGATCCCATCTGACTGGACGTGACCAAAAGTGTCCAGCACAAGTTCGGCTGAACTTGTGCTGGACACTTTTACGATGGAGAGTAGCTTGGGTGGAAATTTTCTTCAGTTCCTTCATCTTGTATTTCTCATAAACATGTCTACTGGTATTTGATCAGTCTGTATCTTTCATATTTATCATCCGATTAATATTTTATCACCATTATATTATTAATGTTATTAGTATAGCAAAAACTTGTGTGCCAAATGCATACCATGTGCAGTTATACCTTCAATAATTTTTTAAAATAGACATAAATAAATATGAAAAGGATTAGTTTTACAAAAATTAAATAGAAATTTAAAAGTAAAAAGAGGAATAAAAGAGTAAAATAAAAGTCAAACAGTTCAAATATGAAAAAAATACTAGTAAAATTCCAGCTATCAAGAGCCAGTCGAGGTGTTAAAGCAAATGGGAGCCATCAGGGCTTTATTGTAATAAGTGACCTTTTCTTTAAAGATAAAAAATTATACACTTGATATTGGGCAGAAAAGCAGGTGGATGATTCAGCTATACCAAACTACTTCTGGTGAAATTTGATAAAAAAAATTTTTTGTTTCCATGCAGAGAATTGATCCCATCTGACTGCACATGACCAAAAGTGTCCAGCACAAGTTCGGCAGAACTTGTGCTGGACACTTCCATGATGGAGAGTGGCTGGGTTAGAATTTTTCTTCAGTTCATCTGGTATTTCTTAAAAACATGTCTACTGGTATTTTATCTTTGTGCCTCACTCATACATATTTTTTGATTAATTTTTTGTCTTAATTATATTAATAATTATATTTGAATAGCAAAAAATTGTGTGCCAAATGCATACTGAGTGATGTTACACCTTTTATATAATTATTAAATAAATGTATAAAAATATTAAAATAATTTATTTTAAAAATTATTAATTGATATCCAAAAGCAATATGAGGAATAAAAAATTAAGTTAAAGGGATCAAATATGAAAAAAGAAATCCAAGTATAATCCCTGATATCAAAGGCCAGTAGAGATGTTGTAGCAAATGAGAGCCATCAGGGATAAATTGTACTAAATTGACTGTTTTTTAAAGATAAAAAATTGTGTACCTGTGGTTTGGATGAACTCTAGGTGGATAATTCAGCTATATCAAACTACATCTAGTGAATTTTCTTATCAAATAATTTTTTTTCATTGCTATAGAGAGAATTGATCCCATCTGACTGCACCTGACTGAAAGTGTCCAGCACAATTTCGGCCAAACTTGTGCTGGACACTTTTATGATGGAGAGTAGCTAGGGTGCAGGCCTTCTTCAGTGCAACTGTTATTTTTTTTAAACATGTCAACTGGTATTTGATCTTTCTGTGTTATTCATATTTTATTATCTGATTTTTTTTTGTCATTAGAATATTATTAATTTTATTAGTATAGAAAAAACTTGTGCGCCAAATGCATGCCATGTTATATAACACCTTTTATAATATTATTAAAAATTGTTAAAAAAATATGAAAATGATTTTTTTTCCAAAATTATAAATTAATATCCAAATGTAACATAAGTGATAAAAAAGTAAAGTAAAAGAGATCAAATATGAAAAAGAAAAATTCAAGGAAAATTACTGCCTTCAAGAGCCAGTAGAGGTGTTGAAACAAATGGGTGCCATCAGGGCTAAATTCGATAAAATTTAATTTTTTTTAAAGATAAAAAATTTTTCACCTGAGGTTTGGGAAAACTCAAGGTGTATAATTCAGCCATACCAAACTACTTCTAATGTAATTATTTAGAATTTTTTTTAATTTAATTTCCCAGAGAGAATTGATCCCATCTGACTGCACCTGAACAAAAGTGTCCAGCACAAGTTTGGCCAAACTTGTGCTGGACACTTTTATGATGGAGAGTAGCAGGGGTGGAAGTGTTTCTCAGTACATCAGTTTTTTGTTTTTCACATTTCTATTGGTTTTTTAACTTTTTTTTATCATTCATATTTATCTTATAATTAATTTTTTGTCACCATATATATTATTAATGTTTCTAGTATAGGAAAAACCTGCATGCCAAATGCAAAATTGGTGATGTTACACCTTTAATAATATTATTATATAAAGTTAAAAAAATATGAATATGTTTAGTTTTTAAAAAAATAAATTGATATTTAAAATTAAAAAGAGTAATAGAAAAGTAAAATGAAAATAAATGGGATCAAATATGAAATAAAAAATACAAGTAAAATTTTACTATCATGAGCCAGAAGTGGTGTTGGGACAGTTGGGGACCCCTAGGTCAAGACTTGGTCTAAACTTACTTTTATGTATAGCTAACAATTTTTGAGCTTAGGTTTGGAGAGACTTCCAGGGGACAATTTTACAATATTAAACATTCTTTACTTCAATAATTGAGTGAAATATAATTTTCATTGCCATAGAGAGAATTTATCTCATATGACTTCATGCAACCAAAGATGTCCAGCACAAGTTTGGCCAAACTTGTGCTGGACACTTTTATAATTGAGAGTGGGCATACAGCAAATCTTCTTAAACTCAAAAGGGATTTCTTATAAACATATACACTGGTATTTTATCTTTCTGTGTCATTTAAATTTACCATTTGATTAATTTTTTGTCATCATTATATTATTAATGTTATTACTATAGTAATAACTTGTGTGAAAAATGCATATCAGGTGGTGTTCCACCTTTAATCATATTTTATTAAATAAATGTATAAGAGTATGAAAATTATTTATTTTAAAAATTAAAAATTGATATCCAAAGCAATATGAGCAATAAAAAAGTAAAATAAAAGGGATAAAATAAGAAAAAAAATCTAATGAAAATTCCCACTATCAATAACAATTAGAGGTGTTAGATCAAATGTGCACCACCAGGGCTAAACTTGGACTATATTTTCTTTTTTGTTAAACCAAAGAAAGTGTCCTGATTAGTTTTGAAAAATCATCAGGAGGACATTTTGGCAATATCAAACTACTTATTTTGCAATGATTGAGCAAAATGTCATTTTCATCTCCATAGAATAAATTTATCCCATATGACTGCATGCAACCAAAAGTGTCCAGCACAAGTTTGGCCAAACTTATGCTGGACACGTTTATGATGGTAAGTATCTAGGGTGCAGGTCTTCTTCAGTTCATCAGGTATTCCTTATAAACAAATCCACTTGTATATGATCTTTCTGTGTCATCCATATTTATCATTTGATTCATTGTTTTTCAACATTATACTAATAATGTTATTAGTATTGAAAAAAATTATAAGCCAAATGCATACTGGGAGATGCTACATCTTTAATAATCTTATTAAATAATAGTAAAAAAAATATGAAAAGTATTAGTTTTACAATAAATAAATTGATATTTGAAAGCAAAAAGAGGAATAAAAAAGTAAAATAAAAGTGATTAAATATGAAATTAAACATCAAATAAAATTTCTGCTATCAAAGAAAATTTGAGTTTTCAGACAAAAATTGCACCACCGGTTCTAGATTTGGAATATATTTTCATTTTTTTTAAATTAATAAAAGTGTCCACCTGAGGATTTCAAAAAAATCAGGAGGATAGTATAGCAGTATAAGACTTCTTCTTGTGCAATGATTGAGCAAAAATTCATTTTAACTTCCATTGAGTAAATTTATCCCATCTGACTGCATGCAACCAAAAGTGTCTAGCAAAAGCTTAGCTGAACTTGTGCTGGACACTTTTATGATGGAGAGTAGCTAGGGTGCAAGTCTTCTTCAGTTAATCTTATATTCATTTTAAAAATGTCTATGGGTATTTGATCTTTCTGTGTCATCCATATTTATTATTTGATTATTTTTTAGTCACCATTATATTATTAATGTTTTTAGTATAGAAAAAACATGTGTACTGAATGTACACTGTGTGATTTTACAACTTTAATAATATTATATAATAAATGTAAAAAAATGTGAAAGTTATCAGTTTTACCAAAATAAAATTGGTATTTAAAAGCTAAAGGATAAATAAAAGGGTAAAATTTAAATTAAAGAGATCAAACATGAAATAAAGATATTAAGTATAATTTCTGCTATCATGAGCCAGTAGAGGCTTCAGAAAAAATGGGCACCATCATAGCTTAACATGGATCAAATTTACTTTTTACCAAAGTAAAAAATTGTCTACCTTAGGTTTGGACAAACTTCTGGGGGACAATTTTTCCATATAAAACTACTTTCAGTGCAATGATGGACTGATCATTCAGTCTCATTTACATAAAAAGAATTGATTGCATCTGAAAGCATGCAACCAAAAGTGTCCAGCAGAAGTTTGGCCAAACTTGTGCTGGACACTTTTATCATGGAGAGTAGCCAGGGTGAAAGTCATTTTAAATCATCTAGAATTTCTTATAAACATGTCCACTGTTATTAAATCTTTGTGCCTCACTCATATTTATCAATTAATTAATTTTTTGTCACCATTATATTATTAATATTATCAGTATAGCAAAAACCTGTGTGCCAAATGAATACTGGGTGATCTTACACCTTTTATAATATTATTAAAGAAAGGTAAAAAAATATGAAAATGATTTATTTTACAAAAAATAAACTTCTATCCAAAAGCAATAAGAGATGAATAAAGTAAAATAAAAGAAATCAAAGATGAAAATTAAAATCCAAGTTAAATTCCTGCTATAAACAGAAAAAAGAGATGTTGAATCAAATTAGCACAATCAGGGCTAAACTTGTACTAAATTTTCTTTTACGTAAAAATAAAAAAAAAATCCACTTGAGCTTTACCAAAACTTCAGCATGAAAATTTTGCAATATCAAACTACTTCTAGTGTAATTTTTTATCAAAAATTTATCTTCATTTCCATAGAGAGAATTGCTCCCATCTGACTGAACCTGACCATAAGTGTCCAGCACAAGTTCGGCCAAACTTTTTCTGGACACTTTTATGATGGAGAGTAGCTAGGGTAGAATTTTTCTTCAGTTCATCTAGTATTTCTTACAAACATGTCTACTGGTATTTTATCTTTTTCCCTCACTCATAAATATTATTTGATCAATTTTTGGTTGCCATTATATTATTAATTTTATAAGTATAGAAAAAACTCATGTGCCAAATGCATACCAGTTGATGTTACACCTTTTATATAATTATTAAATAAATGTATAAAAATATTAAAATAGTTTATTTTAAAAATTATTAATTGATATCAAAAAGCAATATTAGGAACAAAAAATTAAGTTAAAGGGATAAAATATGAAAAAAGAAATCCAAGTAATATTCCTACTATCAAAGGCCAGTAGAGGTGTTGAAGCAAATGAGAGCCATCAGGGATAAATTGTACTAAATTGACTTTTTTTTAAATATAAAAAATTGTGCACCTGTGGTTTGGATGAACTCTAGGTAGAAAATTTGGCTATGTAAAACTACTTCTAGTGAAGTTTTTTATCAAATAATTTTTTTCATTTCCATGGTGAGAATTGATCTCATATGACTGCACCTGACCAAAATGTCCAGCACAAGTTCGGACAAACTTGTGCTGGACACTTTTTTGATGGTGAGTATCTATGGTCCAGCTCTTCTTCAGTGCAACTGGTATTTATTTAAAACATATCCACTGGTATTTGATCTTTCTGTTTTATTAATATTTTATCATTTGATCAATTTTTTGTCACCAGTATATTATTATTTTTATTAGTATAGCAAAAAAACATGTGCCAAATGCTTACAGGGTGATGTTAAGCCTTTAAAAATTTTATTAAATACAGGTAAAAAATTATGAAAATGATTTGTTTTAAATAAAATTAATTGATATCTAAAAGAAAAAAAAGGGATAAAAAGAAATAGGTTGAATAAAAGGGATTTTATATGAAATTAAAAATTCAAGCTAAATGCCTACTTTCAAGGCTCAGAAGAGGTATTGGATAAAATGGGCCTTATCAGGAATAAAATTGTACTTAATTTGATTTTTTGAAAAACTAAATGAAGTTTTCAACTGATTTTTTTCCAATATTTAGTTGCACACTTTGTCTATATCAAATTACTTCTAGTACCATGATTGACCAAATTAAATCCTCATTTCCATATGCAGAATTGATCCCATATGGCTGGACCAGGCCATAGGTGTCAACCACAAGTTTGAAAACTCTTCTGGTGGACACTTTTATGATAGACAGTTGTAGGGTGCAAGTCTTCTTTAGTTAATCTAGTATTCCTCATAAAAATTTCCAACTTATTTTCGGCAAAAAATCAGGTGGAAAGTTTGTCCATATCAAATTACTTCTAATGCCATGATTGACTAAAAATTGATTCTAATTGCCATATAGAGAGTTGATCCCATATGACTGGATCTGGAAAAAGTGTCACCAAAATTTTTGATAAACTTAAGTTTGAAAATTTTATGATGGAAAGTAATTGAAAGTCTTCTTCATTTCATCAAGTAATCCTCATGAAAATTTCCACCTGTATTTTGGCCAAACTTCAGGTGGAGACTTTGGCCATATTAAATTAATTCTAGTTCCATTTTGATAAAAAACTGATACTTATTGCCATATATAGATATTAAACCCATCAGACTGTGCCTTTCCAAAAGTGTCTACCTGAATTATGGCTAAACCTCAGTTGGAAACTTTTATGATTCAGAGTAGCTAAGGCAAAATTATTCTTCAGTTAATTTGGTATTCATAATAAATTTATCCTCCTGAAGTTCAGCCTAACTTCACGTGGACAATTTTGGAAAGAACCAGTTAGTCACTATCCATCAAAAAAGTGTTCAACAAAATTTTGGCTAAACTTGTGGTGGACCCCTTTGATCAGCCACACTCAGATGAGATCAACTCTTTAGATGGGAATGAGGATGATGTTTTGGTCAATCATCGAAATAGAAGTAGTGTGATGTGGCCAAATTACCCCCCTGAAGGTCAGACAAACCTCACAAGGACACTTTTTAGCAGGGAGTAACTTAGAAAAATCAATTTATCAGAAGGAAAATCTTTTATTGGATAGATGCCAAGGTTTCATACTTGTGTATTATGGTCAGTATTAATTTTGAAAGTGTCTGTCCAAGCAATTTCATCTGATCTTTCTCTAAATGAGCAATTGGCTAACCCTTCTAGCTTGATCGCTTCACTCAAAGAGGATTTAAATTGCCTTAAAGTAGTCAAATTATGCTCTCTCAATTCTGGTCTTCCCTCAACAGATTCTCTCAAAGAAGATGTGGAAAACCAAATAACGTTGAAGCCATTAAATCAACTCCACCAGAAACTATCACTATTTCCTTGATGTCTTCTAAATCCGCAAGGCCAATAAGTTACCACCTCATTGACCCTACAACCATGAAATAGAGTTAATAGGTCCAGTACCTCCAGAAGGTCCTGTCTATTCTTTGTCAAAGGACAAATCTCAAGTTCTTCGAGACTAAATTGCAGAGAATGTAGCCAAAGGTTTCATCAGAGACATTAAATCTCCAACCGGCTCCCCTGTTCTTTTTTTAAAGAAAAAGGATGGTAGCCTTAGGTTGTGTGTTGACTATAGAAAGCTCAACACAGTCACTAAGAAGAATGCATATCCTGTTCACCCTATGTCATTGCTTCTTACCCTTTTCAATGGTGATAATTTGTTTTCTAAAATTGTTCTTCGAGGCGCTTATAATCTTATTCTCATTGCTGAAGGTCATGAACCACTGACTGCAATGCGCACTAGATTTGGTAGTTTTGAATACTTAGTCATGCCTTTTGGATTGTGTAACACACCATCTACTTTTCAAACTTTTTTTAATGACATCTTTCAAGATGTTGTCGAACAATTTGTTGTTGTCTATTAAGACAATATTTTAATTTTCTCAAAGACCCTTGATGAACATATTTATCATGTTTGACAGGTTCTAAATTGCCTTGGGGATCATTGTCTCTATGCCAAGCACAATAAGTGCGAATTCCATCTTAAATCTATTGATTTTTTGGGTTTTGCGTTGTCCACTGATGGTTTAGTCATGGACAAAAAAAAGGTTCAAAAAGTCTTGGAATGGCCTGAGCCCAATACCGTTAAATCTATTGATTTTTTGGGTTTTACGTTGTCCACTGATGGTCTAGTCATCGACAACAAAAAGGTCCAAAAAGTCCTGGAATGGCCTGAGCCCAAAACTGTTAAATCCCTCAAAAGTTTTTGGGTTTTGCCAATTTCTATAGAAGATTTATCAAAGATAATTCTAAAAATATATCCAATATTACTTCTCTTCTTAAAAAAGATATTCCTTTTGTTTTTAATTCTACAGCACATAAGGAATTTGAAGAATTGAGGACTGTGTTCACCACAGCTCCAATTTTTCGTCATTTTGATCCTTCTGCTTCGACAGTAGTCAAGACAGATGCTAGTGATTATGCTATTTCAGGGGTCATCTCTCAATTCAATCCTGAAACAAAATTGCTTCATCCTGTTGATTTTGAGTCCCGCAAACTCATTGTGGCAGAATTAAATTATGAAATTCATGACAAAGAGCTATTAGCTATCATTCACTGTCTTTAAAAATGGCGCTCTTTTTTTCTCAGCCTGGATAGTCCTTTTCAGATCCTGACTGACTATAATGCTTTGAAATACTTTATGTCGTCCAAAGTGTTAACCAGGCATCAGGCCAGGTAGGCTGAATTTCTGTTTGAATTTCCTTTCTCTATTTCCTATCGCCCAGGTAATAACTGTGTTGTTTCAGATATCCTTTAACATTGGGACAACATTTACCCACAGCGGGGGGACACATTTGCTGACAAGAACCCAGCAAAGGTGAAATCAATCTTAAATGAATCAATGTTAACAAATCATCAACTTAATTTGATGACAATTAAATCTTTGAAAAATCTACTATTCAACATCCTCAAAGTTCAGTCAAAGGACAATTATTGTTTAGGGTTAAAAGACAAAATAATCTCAAAGCAAGCAGCAAAAAGATTTAGTATTTAATCAGGTCTATTAGTCTTTGAAGGTAGAGTAGTCATACCCAACAACAATAAAATAAAATTATGGATTTTCATTAGCCGACATGATTCTCCATTTGCTGGTAATTTTGGTGTTGATAAAACCTACCAGTTAATAGCAAGGGATTTCTTCTTGCCAGGAATGGCCTGAGAGATCAAGGCCTATATAAGATCTTGTTACAAATTTAACAGGAATAAGGCTCCCTGTCACCAGAAGCATGGGTTGCTTCAACCACTTCCTATTCCCTCTAAACCTTGGGAATCTTTATTTATGGATTTTATTTTTCAACTTCCTCTTTCTAATAATTTTGATGCTATATTAGTAATAGTAGATAGATTTTCAAAAATGTCTATTTTCATAAAAACAACTACTACTGCTACAGCAGAAGATTTGACAAAATTGTTTCTAGAACAAGTATTTTACAAACATGGCTTACCTAATGATATTTTTTGGATAGAGGCTCATTGTTTGTATCCACATTCTGGACTAAATTGTGTTGACAACTTAATATAAAGAGGAATCCCTCCACAGCCTATCATCCTGAAACTGATGGGCAAAGGGAAAGGATCAATCAAATCATCGAGAAATACCTCCAAATGTATTTCAGTTACAAACAAGAAGTATGAACCACATGGTTAACTTTGGCCGAATTCACTTATAATAACTCAACTCATTCTTCAACACAACAATCTCCTTTTGAAACTGTTTATGAAAGAAATCCTCAATTCAACTTAATCCATGTAGGAACTAGTCATCCTGAGGAACATTAGCTTCAAACCATATCACAAAATCAAGAAGAACTTCAATAAAACTTGCAATTAGCAATTCAAAGGTACAAGGAACAGGCCGACAAACATCAACAATCTGCTCCTTCCTTTAAACCAGGCAACAAAGTATGGCTTGATGCACGAAACATTTAAACAACTCTACCATCTAAAAAACTGAAAGAATAGCACCTGGGACCGTTTTAAATTGACTCCAAAGTCTCTAAAACTCCATTTTGACTCAATCTACCTCCTAAATGGCAGGCTATTCACCCTGTTTTCCATGTATCTCTCCTGGAACTGGCTTGAGAAACATACCCGGGCAGGAACCAACCTCCTCCGGAACCAGTTTAAGTAGAAGACCATCTAGAGTGGGAAGTAAGTCGTATCCTTGATTCAAGAATGTGCGAGGGGAAAATTCAATACCTTGTGGAATGTGAAGGCTTCCTCAATGACTCAGAAAAAACATCCTGGGAACCAGCCATCAATGTTTCTAATGCCCCTGAACTCCTAAAATCTTTTCATCTTAAATATCCTTTAAAACCAAAACCTTAAAACTCCTTTTATTTTTCTTTTTTCTTCTCTTTTCTTTTCTTTTCTTTTCTTAGAATTCTAAAACTTCTTTTCTTCTAAAGATCCTTACTCTGTTTTCTTTTTTCTCTTCTCTCCCAAAAAAGTTTTTTCAACCTTCTTTAAAAATAAATAAAACAAAATAGAATAAAATAAAATAAAATAAAATAAAATTAAATTAAAATTAAAAAAATAAATAACAAAAACAAAATCTTAACAAATTCATTAAAATAAAATCTTAAAATTCAATAATTCCTTTAATTTTCTTTCTTTTCTTTCAAATTTTTTTTCTATCTTTGACCTTATTTCCCTCTTCTTCCACCAATCAATCATCCCCAACCAATACTTCCCAAATATCCTCAACCACCTCTTTGGTCTTAGGAATCACCCAGTACTTAGTCTCCATAAACCTCTTCTCAATATCCCCGTTTTTTGCAAGGGCATCACAGGCCACCCGTCTCCAGCGACAAAATTTGCATTTCTGGCAAGGGCTTCATGTGGCCATGCTTTTGACACAGAAATACTCCATTGACACACAAGCCATGCAAGCGTGGGTATACTGGCGAGTAACAACATAACCATCATCCTTGGGGTGTGGAGGCATGGGAACGGGAGTAGGGCAGTTAGACATATTAAAAATTTTTAAAGGAAGAAGTAGAAGAAAAAATATAGTGTGGGAAGAATGTGTTCTCACGTTCACCGGAGCTCGCATCTTATACCCGGGAATCTGTCACACACCATGTGACACTCGAGGAAAAAGCAGCTCATTTAAATCAATAATAACAAGGTCTAAATCCATGTTTGAAGTGCAGAAGGAATTTTACATAGGAACTGCAACTTTCCTATGTGTACTCACTATTCAACTGCACTAATCTAAAACTTTAAATATAAATTATTTAATATCTCAATAGTGAGTTCAGTCTTTTTCTTTAATAAGCGACGCACAGTGCAACGGCCAATGCAATATTTGGCTAAAGGGTTATTGTGTGTCTGTGGGTTATTAATGGGGGTAGTGAGCATGGACTGGATGGTTAGTGGAGGGTCAAGGGGTTAAAAGATGTTATTGAGGAGGGTCCAGGTGTAATGGGTGGTAGTGAGGAGGGTATGTGAGGATATAGGGAGGTCTGTGGTGTGCGGAATGATGGATGGGCATGAGGTCAATGCGAGGAGGAGTAGTGGATATAAAAGGGATGGGATTTCGCTTTGACATTCTTTAGAATTAAATTATAAAATGTATATATAGTTAATAGTGGTAAAGCTTCAGGTTAAATCATTATTATTTTACATTTCCTTATTTTCTCAGTAATCATTTCTAAAAACTTAAATCTTTGATTATTGAGTTTCCAACCCTTTGTGAGATCATAAGAATATTAATAATACCTTCAAATTATATTAAGAATCTTATCAAACGTACCTCGAGGAAGCAGCTTTTCCTTTGACTCATCTTTGAATCACTCCCTCAAGTATTTCCTCTGTACTTCAAAGAAGTCTCTAAACTCCTTCCTCCATCTCACTTTCCCAGGATCACCCTTGACCTTGTGTGTAGGTCATCCGGTGACAAAGTGCCTTATTTATACATTCTTGAGCATGCTTTATGCAAAATTATTGCATCTAAAAGATATGTTTTGTACCTGGATAGATATCCAATCTATGTAATTTATTAAGATTTTTAGCAAGGGGTATTTGGTACATAACCCAACCATAACTCAAATGGCTTTTTTCCAGTGACAGAATGTACTGTACTATTCTATGAAAATTTAAAACCTGAGATAAGGGTTACCCAATCATGCGTGAATTTTTCATTGTCTTTAAAGTCAAGACCAAAAGCACAATATCTTCTTATCATATCTTCTAAAATTTGTATCATTTTTTCTGCTAGCCCACCAGTTTGTGGATGGTGTTCTGTAAAAACTTTTAATTGACACCTTGAAACATCCATAAGTTATGTCCAGAACTCAGAAGTAAATTTTGAATCTCTATCTGAAACTACTTCTTTGGGGAAACCTGCTATATTTAACATTTGTGACCAACATAGAAAAGCTAAGTCCTTTGCAGAAACCTCTTTGTTGGTAGGAATAAATTTACACATTTTTTTAAATCTATTTACAATTACTCAGCAGGAGTTATAACTTTTATGCCCTGCTATTGGAAAACCTGTTACAAAGTCCATGTTAGCTATTCCCCATGGAGCTTTTGGTTGCTCATGTTGTTGTAATAAACCAGCTCTTTTTCCTGTTAATCATTTAGATTTTTGACAAGAATCACATGTCTCAACATATTTTTGAACATCCTCCGACATGTTAATCCACGAAGCTATATTTTTTACTCTGGTTAATGTTATATGGAAGTCAAAATGACCTGCTAATATATCATCATGACATATGGTTAACATTAACTCCTTCATTGAAGCAGGAATTAAAATTACATTGCTTAATTTCTTTCTGTAATATATAAAACCATCCTCAATGGAAAATTTTCCTTTTTCTAATGCTTCTTTATACTTATGTGGAAATGTTTTTATTAAAACACCTATTGAAGCATTAGATGGATCATTTAATATTGTAGTAAGTTTACTCAAGTCAGGATCTAAAGCATAATTACCAAGAATTTATTGCATAAATTCATACTAAAAATCCACAAAATAAATGCCATAAATTTTAATAATCTATGTTTTATGAACATAAGCAGGATTATTGTTATTATTGGGTAGAGGTACTATAGATAACAGATCTACATTAGAGTTTAAGGTTCCTGCTATATGTGTAATACTCATTTGTCATCTTTTTTTGTACAGCTAATTGCCATCTAAACATATACCTATTAGGAGTTTTCATGTTTAAGAGTGACTTAACTGCACTACAGTCAGTTATTAACTCAAATTTTTGGTCTTCAGGATAATAATGTAGCTTCTCAATAGCCCATACTGCTTCCAAACATTCAAGTTGAGTAGCACCATATTTACATTCACTAATTCTTAGATTATGTGAAATATAGCAAATTAGTACTACTGAAATTTTCCCTTCAATAAGTTGTTTTTGATGAAAAGCAGCACCCAAACCAATAAAACTTGCATATTTATATAATACAAAAGGTAATTGGAGATCTGGTAATCCCAAGATAGGAGCTTTCATCAAACATTTTTTAACTTGTTAAAAGCTTGTTGTCCTTTATTATTCCAAATGAAGGCTTCTTATTTATTTATCAGTGTGGTCGTTGGGGCAGAAATTAATTATTATTTCTTTATATATTGTCTATAATAACCACACATACCAACAAAAGATTGTACATCCTTTACATTTTGAGGAATTCAAATATTTTTGATTTCAGACACCTTATTTTGGTCTATAAATATTTGTAAGCCAGATAAAATATGACCAAGCACTTTTAAAGACTCAAACCCAAATTTACATTTTTTTAACGCAAGGGTCATTTTTATTTCATCCATCTTCTGAACTACTTTTTTCAAATGGATTAAGTGTTCATCATATGTCTTAGAGAATACTATGATGTCATCAATGTATACCATTAACCATCCCTAAAAAATTTCAATATGGAATGTTATATCCATTAACTTCTGAAATACTGACAGAGAATCTTTTGGTCCAAGTGGTATTCTGAAATATTTATGTATTCACATATGTGTTGTTATCAACAAAAAGCTCTCTGAATTCTTTTAGACAGGAATTTGATGGTACCCTTTATTTCCATATATGCAACTTATATATTTAGCACCTTTCAGGGTAGAATGTATGGAGGAAATCCTTGGAAAGGGATAAATATAATCTACTGTAAATTTATTTAATTCTCTATAATCAATGCACAGTCTTTCTTTTTCTTGTTCATAAGAAATTATCACTGGTGATATTACACAATATTTTGGTGTACTTTCAACCTTCTCAAGAGTGTTCATTTTTAATAACATCTTAATATTTTAAAAAATGTCTTTACTCTTTATTGGTGAAGCAGGGTATGGTTCCTTTTTAACACTAGCAGGAATACTATCCATATCACAGGTTAAACTAATTTTCATCTCATGATCTTTTACAAGGCTTAGAGCATTGGTTCCATGTGAAAATTCATTGGAAATGCTTAAATTAAGTCCAAAATATTTGTTTTCTCAGCTTTAATTATCTGAGTTCCAAATGATTATTTTTAAATTTCTGTTTCCAGATGTTCCATTTCATTGGATTCTCTTCCTTTGCAAAGAATATTTATCAATAAATCAATGTGTAAGACAGTTTTAAAA
This sequence comes from Hemileia vastatrix, assembly GCA_030280995.1. Taxonomy (NCBI): domain Eukaryota; kingdom Fungi; phylum Basidiomycota; class Pucciniomycetes; order Pucciniales; family Zaghouaniaceae; genus Hemileia; species Hemileia vastatrix. Next base: position 2,172,967 of record JASXTE010000002.1, on the reverse strand, counting down.
GAATTTATTTTAAATTTTCTTTTACCATTCATGCCAATTGTAAAATTATTATTAGCAGGGTCTAATTTCACACCAAACTTAGTTAAAATGTCATTTCCAATGTTAAAACAGTTACTAAAATTGGTATTATACATTACTACAAAGTCACAAGTTACTCTAACAAAACCATTTTGATGTTTAAAAAATCAGCAGCTTTGTATCTACCAATGGGGTGTATTACTGATCCAAAACATCTACAATTTTTACTTTGAAGGGGTTCAAGTTTGAATAATAGTCACTATCAATTTTCTGTAACGTATTTGTAGAAACAACAGAACCAGCAGCTCCTGTGTCCAATACTATATTTACATTTTCTCCAGAAATGATAGCTGGAACCATGATAGGTGTCATTTTTAAGTAATCAGCTTGTATATCTTTAATGATTTCATAATCCTCAAAATTCATTAAAGATTCATTTGAGTCCATATTTAGTATTGGAGTTTCAAAGATGGACAAATCATCTTCAAACATACAAACTTCATTTAAATCACTATATGAGATATTACTGTCATAATCACTTGAATCTTTACTTTTTTCTGTGTCATTTTCAGATACATGCTGATTTTCAACAATATTTATATTTTTCTTGTATTTTTAACCTTTAACCCAAGGCTTTTACACTTACAACAAGTATTAGTTTAATACTTTTTAGGTACTACAGGTTCAGAAAGTTTTTTCTTCTTCTCCTGAAGTGTTTTTGAATTCCGATTTTTCACAGGTTCATTATTTTGTTTTAAAGTGGTGTAACTTGCTTCATACTTATTTTTTAATAATATTTTATTACAAATGTTAATAAATTCAGAATATTGATGAACCAATATTGTTCTAGCTACAAAAATGTCTCTGAAAGATATAGGTAATTTATATATTATCTTATCTTTCCTTACATAAAATCCATTTTTTTCTCAATGGCTTTTAATATTTTATTTAAATTCATTCAAAAAACCATAGTTTTGTCACCATTCAACAGATTATACCTAGTTTTCTCATATAATCTTTGCTGAGTGAGCCTGAAATTAGAACCTCTAAATTGTTTTTCAATTAGTTTCTTAAATTCAGCCCAAGAGTATACTTTACCCTCACTCAATATAGCTTCAAACCATAATAAAGCAACATCCTTAAATAGAGAAATTAATTTGATGTTATTTTTTCATCTAGTAACTTATATAAGAATTTTAAGTTGTTAAATCTTTGAATAAAATGTAGCCAATCAGAGATGGCTTCCCCATCATAAGTTGGGTACTGATCAATCTTTGGCCAGTTCTTCTGATTGGATTTTGTTTCACTAATCTTAGGTGAATTCAATAACTCATTCACTCTGGATAAATGGTCTTGTATTTTCTCTTGCACGGATTGGTGACTTCCATTTGTTTTCTCAGACTTGAAACTATCACAAGATGTTTTTACTTGTGGTGGTATGGGAAATGATTGAGATTCATTTTTGAAAATTAAAGGATTATTTTTATACTGTCTATACTTATGATGATCCTGATTCATTAGTAGATTAGCATTTTCAATATCAACTTTAGTTCATTTTTTTTACAGATCAGAGACACTCTGATTGGTTTGTGCAAAAGATAACTTAGTTATTGATTCAGATTTTAATAAATGTGCTTCATACAATTTTTATAATTCACAGAATTTGTTTGAAAGTTCACTATATATATTACTTAAAGAATCATATTTAAGAGCTAGAGCCAAGTTTTAATTCTCTAACTCTTTGAGAAATGTTCAATGTCAAGGATTAAATTGTATCACTTGTGTGCTTAATTGTCTTTTCCTCACACTCAGTCATTCTATTCCATAATTATGAAACAATTCTATGGACAGTTGGGCTATTATTAAAATACTCCATGTCTTCCTTCTCAATTTTTTCACTGGTTTGGAAATTCTTATCTCACTAATATGTGGTGGAAGCTGAGGGTTAACTGTATTATTATTATAAATAGTACTGTTGTTATTAACAAAAGATAAATAAGGTGTATCTACATCAAAACCTAATTGTCTTAAGTCATTCTCAATTTTCTGTACAGATTTTAAATCAATAACATTACCTATATTGTAATCATTAGTATTGTGTTCAATCTGAGAGGGTAATCTACTTAACATGGGATAGAAGCAAGCCCTGACTTTTGGCACTTTTTCTTTCCTTTGTAGGGTGATCTGAGGCAGTCTTATGAGGAGATGTATTGCTGTTGCAATCATGGCTGGACCACTTCTGATCAAAACCAATCCCACTTTCACTTTTATACCAAATTTTTTTCCTGGAAATGATGTGACCCTCCTTGGGTAGGTGGTTGTTGGCTTGGCTGCCCTACCTTTAACTCTTCTAAGGCTTGATTAATTTGTTGGAACCCCACCTTGCAGTTTTTTTGCAACTGCTCTACCTCCTTTAGCATTGTAGACCTTGATTCCTTTAGTTTCAGAACCTGTTTGTCCAGATGGGAAAGTTGATCCTGCAGAGGAGGTGAAATATTTTTGATTTTTATCTTTATTATAAGGATGCCCTTTTCTTCTATGCTCATAGACTCTGGTTCGGGGTAAGATTGGCCCTCCATGGATATGTCCTTAAACAATGTTTTTAGCTTTAGACCTGGTGTTATAAGCAGGTTTTTCACTTACATTGTCCTCTGGAGCACACATTTTGTCTTAAATAACAATTCTTCACGTCCACAAAAGGGAAAGCCTAGATGGTAATTATTAGACAAAAATTATTAGAAATACAATTACTAATAAAAGCACTGGATCTTACCCTGAATTTTTTATTTTTATTTATTTAAATGAAATATAAGAAAAATTTGAAAAAATCTGTTAAAAATAATATAATAAGCTTAACTAGATCTTTATCAGGTTTAATAATTATCTTACCAAGCTTTAACCAAATACCAATTTAATTGGGTGTTATATTGGTAACCAAATACCAAGTGAAATTGGGTTTATATTGGGTACAGTTACTACTGTAAATACGTGATTTTTATTATAAAAAATTAGTACAATTATTATAAGGAAATCTTTTCAGAAACAACTAAGTTTTTATTACCCACTAATGTGCTGAAGACCCAAATATTTGGTTTGTTTAAGATATACTAGAGTTTAAATCATGTCCTAAGGCTTATACTAAATAATAAGTAATAATCAAGGAAAGACCCCCAATTGTCAGTGTGTGCTAGTATCTAAGTATGATTTAATAGTAAATATTAATTGTCCTACTATTTAAAGCAATTCACATTTCAAAGTTAATGTATGACCTATTGGCTGCAAATGATCTTTGAAAAAAAGGATACCAAATCATTCACTATACTTCTTCAGAGATTTATGTCACTATCTCAAAAGGAGATGAATAATTCAAAGCTACAATCAAAAATGTAATTCCAAGACTTAATGAAACCTTTAAGCCTCCAACAAACTCTAAGCCATCACAGTCATCTGCATGTATATCAGAGCTCCAGCTATGGCACAATCGACTAGGCCATGCCAGTACTCAATATGTAAAAACAGTGATTGACAATGTTAAAGTTGATGACAATTTCTTCTATGAAGCATGTGCACTCTAAAAATCTTTTAAAAACCCATTCAAAGGAAAAATAAGACCTCCAAATGAAGAACTTGAAGTGGTCCATGCTGACCTGAGTGGTTGCATATCACCAAAAACAAGAGGTGGCTACAAATATTACATTAAGTTTACAGATGGACTTACCTCATTCAGAGAAATTTATATCCTTAAAAATAAATCCAAAGCTCTAAATTCTTTTAAAAATTATAAAGAGTTTGTTGAAAAAGAAAGAAGTAAGAAAATAAAAAGCTTAGTAACAGATGGTGGAGGAGAATATACCTCAAATTCATTCTCAGAATATCTAACACAAATGGTATCCTTCATCAAATCACAGCCCTACATACACCTGAAAAAAATCCTATATCAGAGCAAGGAAAGAAGATCAGTACATAATGAGCCTGATCCATGTTACAACAGTCAGGGCTGCCCTTATCATATTATAAAGAAGCTGTCTGCAATGCCGTATATCTAAAAAACCTCACCCCCAGTAAAGCAACAAATCTAAGTTCACCAATTGAAATGTGGAAAAAAAGAGCACCTACTCTAAAAGACCTACAGCCATTTGGATGTGCAGCTTACGCTCACATACACAAAGCAAATAATAAGGGAAATATTCACTCAACATCAATTCCATGTGTAATTCTGGGTTACACAGAATAAAATCACAATTATAGACTACTCTCCATCAATGAAAATAAGATTATAATTTCTCATAATAAGCGCTTCAATGAAAAACACTTTCCATTCAAAGCTGTCAATAAATCATTAAATCAACTAATTATTGTTAACAACACAGAAGTTGTCAATAATATAGAAAAAGAAGATGGTGAATTTTTTGATGCAGTTGAGGAGCAAGAAGAAGTAACAGACACCAACACTCAACCAAAAAGGTGCCTAATACTTAACCTTGGACCACCAACAACTGAACCAGCTATCTTTAGAAGAGCACCAGACTCAATGAATCAATGGCACTAATTCAAGAGCTTGAAGGGAAACATAACACCTTAGAAAATCTTGAAACCCAACAAACTATTGAACCAAATCACTATAAAAAGGCATTGAATGGCTCAAATGTGCAAAACTGGATAATTGCAATCAATGAAAAATTTGATTCATTATTTCAAAATAAAGTATGAAAATTTGAAAATGTAATCCCATAAGAAACCAATTACATATTGATGGGTTTTCAAAACTAAATTTGATTAAAATGGAAACATATTAAAACACAAAGCAAGACTGGTAGTAAAAGGTTTCCATCAAAAAACAGGACTTGAATTTGTCAAAACTTTCTCACAAACAGGCTGAATAACTACGTTGAGAGTTTTAGCGGAAATTGCAGCACATGAAAACTTAGATTTTTATTAACTAGATTTAATGACAGCATTTCTAAAAATTTCATTAAAGGAAACTTTATATATTACCTCACCAGATGGGATAGTTGATTGGATGAAGAACTCAGGACAGTACTCAAACAAAAAAATTCTAAGCATACAAAACAACTCATGTGCAATCAATTTTCAAAAAGCTCTATATGGACTTAAACAAGCACCCATGTGCTGGTACAATGAAGTCAAGTCTTGGTTCCTTAGACACAAATTTTTAGTCAGCACATCTGATCCATGCCTATTCATTAGGCATCACAACAATATGCCCTTATACGTCTACATATGGATAGATGATAAGGCGATTTTTGGTCATGGAGGTAAGGAATTCTCAAAGAACTTTCAAAGGATTCAAATTTCCATGATTATGGTCCAGCAACATTTCTACTTGGAATGAAGATTTTAAGAAACTGTGAAACTAATAAAATAACACTATTGCAAAGTCAGTATATTAGCAACACATTTGAAATGTATGAGATGGAAGACAGTAAACCAAATTCAACACCAATGCAATCAAATATTCAGCTCAAACCAGCCACTGTCCAAGAATATAATGAATTTTTTCTATTGGACCTTTATTATTGGTCAGAAATAGGACAACTCAGGTACTTAGCACAATGTACTCGTCCAGAAATTGTCTTACCTGTAAGTGTTTTGTCTCAATTTCTAGCAAAGCCAAGAGTTACACATTGTAATGCACTCAAAAAAATTCTACAATATCTGAAAGGAAAAGTAAATAACCAACTAGTGTATGGAACCACAACAAAATCAAAAAACGTGTCACAACTTACTTTAACAAACAATAAAGAGTCAAGATTCAGTGACTCAGATTGGGATGGATGCAAACTCACAAGGAGGTCAACATCTGGCTATGTTTTCATGCTCAACTTTAGTGCCATATCATGGAAAAGTAAAAATTAAAACAAAGTTGCATTATCAGCCACAGAGGCTGAATATAGAGGTCTTTTGGATGCGGATAAAGATGGAATATGGCTTTGAAGACTGCTAACGGAAATAGGCTTTACACAAATAAATTTTACTCTTTTGTATGGAGAAAATCAAGGATCAATAGATCTCTCAAGAAACCAATTAGCGCATTCCTGAACAAAACACATTGAAGTAAACTTTCACTGGATAAGAGAACAAGTCACCTTGATTAACCTCAAACTCAAATACTGTAAAACTGAAGACATGATAGCTGACATCGTGACAAAACCACTAGAAAAAATTAAATTTCAACAATTCTGAGACTCAATGGGGCTTATAGAACTAAATATATCACAAGTTTCAGTTAATGAGTGAGGGTGTAAGAATAAGTGTAGTTATATTTTTCATTATACTAAAACTTGTTCCATTCATCTGTTTCATTTTATCTATTAAAACATTTTTGTATTAACTATAATAAATATGTTCTATCAAAGCATGTACATGAGAATAACTTCTCGCAGTAAAGTAGGATAGCACTATATATACATGTAAAAACTTCTGTTTAGTTTACTCATCTTGTGCTCAAAGTTATTTCTGCTAGTTTTTTTTCTCATGTATTTTTGTTTCTCTTTATAGGTTAGTAGTCAACAATTATAATAGTTAAGATATCTTACTTACCTGGTTGAACTCCTTTAAAGGTTGGTATATTATGTTTAATGGAATGAATATTACTCATCTTGTGCTCATAGTCTTTTCTGCTTGTTTTTTTTCTCATATTTTTTTGTTTCTCTTTATAGGTTAGTAGTCAACAGTTATAATAGTTAAGATATCTTACTTACCTGGTTGAACACCTATAAAGTACAAAAACGTAAAACAAATCTCCAGCACAGATCAATAAAATCTTAGTTTTATAATAAATCAGGTGCTGTGAGGATGCAAAGAAAGGAAAGCACTAAATAGTATCCAAGTGAGGAGGCTAATGAGCCGAAGAGTAAAGTGTATAGAGGTTAACTGAGAAAGAAGGTTAGCCCTGCATAGTGCAAGACCTTTGGAAAATCTGAATTTACTTCAAGAATATGAGAAAAAAATAATACACTAGGTACAAATTTTTTTTACATTAAGATACAAATTGGAAATTAGTTATAGAAGAAAAGATGCTGAAAATGGAAGAGTTTTTAAAAAAGTTAGTGATGTAGAAAAAGATAAGGAAAAGGATGGGACTTCATTTAGTGCCTATCAAGGAAGGCCAACTCCTAATAATTATAGATATTTTAATAAGTGGAATTCAGAGTTTTGACTAGGGAAACTTGATTTTGTATATCCTGTTTATCAAGAGCCAGAGTGTTTTCAAAATAGGTGAAGACAGTTTCAGAGGAAGTATTGTTGATCTTGATGGTGCAGTAGTAAGGAGCGGGGACAACTCTATTGTGGACTTACCAATCTTCAGGTAAAGGGAGTTGAATTCAAGGAGCCTAATCCTCAAATGTGTCAAAAATGGTTAGAAAAGTAGAGAAAAATCATCTAATTTGGTAAGATGAGGGGTGGCCTCTTGTTCAGGCTAGGTGAGTTCATCCTCAATAGTCTGTGAAAAGAGGAAACCAGGAGTGGTAGCCCTAAATGAGTCTTGTTTGAGACCTGGGATAATGATCTCAATGCAAGGAGTCATTGGACTTGTGGTTTATGGGGCATAAAGGGGCCTCCTAAGTTGAAGGGAGAGCCATTTCAGTAAATGAAAAGATTTTTTTTAGGGAGACTTACAGTATAGATTTACACTTCAGAAAAGAGAAAATGATGAGTGGAGTTTGAAGTGGTGCTCAACATCAGTAAGCTGTGAATTTCCTTTACTCTCTTTGGAGCAGGGCACTTAATAGCAAACTTACTCATAAGGTTTGATGTTGATGTATTAAGGCTGACAGTAGCAGCAGTAGGGGCAGTAATGGTAGGGGGACCATTTTTACTGCATTTCTTTTTTTGAATTTTACAAATGTCGCATCACTAACAAAAAGAAAAGAAATTGAATTAGTGACAAATAATTAAGAAATCAAAGAGAAAGAGCTTACAGAAAAAAAGCCGTTACCATGGTAAGCTTTTGAGAGACGGAATGGATTAATGCTCATATTGGTACAGTGCTTAAAACTCTTGACTCAAGTAAGAATAGTCTTGGCAGTAGAAATTGTGGCTACAAAAGATTTTTGGTTGTCAAAAAATTGGCAGGTGGTATTGAAAATATCTTTATTGGGTTTCATAATGAAGTAAATAAGATGATAGAATATAAGAAAATAAACTAGAGAATAGAAGAAAAGAAGAAGGAGGAATGAGAAAAAAGTGCAAGATATGCACCTGGTTTTGTTGCACTGAGGGACAGTCACAAGTAGAAGAAGACTGTGGTACAAATCTCTCTGTATTTCAGAAATTTTCTAAGTTCTCAGGAAGCACAGAAAAGGGGTTGCTAAGAAGGATGGTTATGGAGGCACAAAATAGGGGCCTTCAATAATGCAGAAAAAGTAGACTCTCTGCACACAGTTTTTTTTGTTTATTATGGATATACAAGTTGCAGCAAGTAAAAATTAGAGGAAAGTGCATACTGGACTATAAGACAAGAAGTTAAAATGTGTACTTGAAGATGTCACAACCAGCACTAGAGGCATAGCATGGATTAAGGGGTAGCCACAAGAGAGGGTAGAGGTTTCACACTTAAAAGCAGTGCTAGAAGATCAAGTGGGTTAATAAGCAGTGCTCAAGAATAGAAGAAAAGGAAGTAAGGCTTGAAGGGAGGGTATTTACTTAGCACAGATGGCTTCACAATTATTTGATAATCACACAGAAAGCATGGGTTATTAAAACAGGTAGTAAAGGTGGTACACTACCTATTATTTTTTCAGGTATCTCCAGAAGAATAGTGTATGTAAAAAAGGTGGAGTGCCAGGCACTAATATCTGTACTTGTATAGATTTTTCAGGAGCTATCAGGACCAAATATATGCTAAAATTTGTAAATATATTATTGAGATACTTAGTTACTGCTTGATATTCTTGTATTAGCACTAAACTTGTGTAGGAAAGCCAGTAGGGAGAAAGAGCATAGTAGAAAGGCTCTGAACATATTGGTATATAAAAGAGAACTCAATTTTAAAAGAGGAATATGAAAAAAGAGGAGAAGAAAGTTAAGTAGACTTATTATTAATACTTAGATAAGAAATTATAGATATATTTTATTTTTTGTACATAATGGGTGTGCATACCAGAAGTAGTGCTGTAGAGTTATTTTATTGCTACAGTAAAGATAGTATTAGATAGAGAATTTCAAGAGGGAGTGAATGAGAATACTAGGGCTTACAGAGAATAGATATAGATAACATATAGATTACATATATTAAACTATATTATACCTTTCTTAAAGATCTCTATAAATTCATTCTTCTTTCTTCCCCAGAAAAATATATAACGTCACTTAAAAAATGTGCTTTCACTTTCTTTAAATATTAGAGTTTCAGGCTCTTCTTTTTTAATTAGTTTTTGAAAGGAGAACCACCCTATCTTGGATTGTGTATATAGCTTAGTATTATAGAAAAGTCTTTTTAAAACGTACAACAGAAATCCAAAGAGTTACAGGAGGGGGTGTTGTCATTCATATTTTCCTACTCTAGCTTTTTGATTTCTTTGACTTTTTATTTATTACTTAATTTATCATGAATTCCTTTTTTAGCTAACTTAATAGGGGGTGTCAGTTCTGGCAAATCCGCACTTAAATTAAGTGCGGATTTCAAACCAAATCAGCACTTACAAATCAGCACTTAAATTTTGCAAAAAAGTCACTTATTTCAAAAAAGGGTGTCAGTTATGACCTCAAATCAGCACTTTTTTCCCGTTTTTTTTCACAACCACATTTTGGCCACAAAACATCCCTTCCTTTCTTACCCCATCCCTGTCACATGTGACACACTGACCTTCCTCGCTACCTACCCATCAATCCTCGGTACACACCCCTTCCTGACATTTTCAATATTTTGACCAGGCATGTTTACATTCTTTTTTACTTATTCTCAATTCTGGAAATGTGAATACCTCTTTAGAAGCTGCTTTAGAAGAACTTCCTGAAGCCTCTTGTTCAAACTCCAAACTAAAGCGTCGAGCCTCAACTTCAATGAACTTGAACCATCTATTAAAACGTGGTAATACTTCAACAAGCTCATTTGGCTCCCTTGAGGATTATTTTGAAAAAAAAGATATAAGTAAGTTTTGTTTACTATATATCTTAATCATTAACTCATTTATTTATTTATTTCAATTTAATTTTCTCAGCGAAATCAACTATTGCAAATAATGCCCTTGACTTTGAGAAGATGAAGTTTGATCATATGCTAAGGAAAGATCAGCAAGCCTTAGATTTGGAAGAAAAAAAATTTGAGGTAGAGCAGATGGAAAGAGTAAATGACCGTCAATTTCAAAGAGAAATGGCTACTTGTGAATTGGAAAAACAAGAGAGTTTTAAAAAAAAAGATTTCATTATGGAATGTGTTAAAAATGGCCAATCTTATGAGGACATTAAAAAATTACTTGACCTTTTCAATTGATAAATTGTTTTTCTAGTTAATTTAATTTTGGTAATATTTTCTTATATGCTGACTTATAAAAGGAAAAGAATATAGTACGTTATTTTTGACAAAAATTTGAATGTATAATAAAAATTTTCTATCTTTACTTTCTAGTCAATAAGTTTGCTTATCTAAATTTTTCTAAGTCATCAATTTCACATGTCAGATTTAAAAAATTGGCAATTCCCTCCCCTGCATTTTATTGAAACAAGGGGTGGGTACCACCAAATTTTTCTAAGTCATCAATTTCACATGTCAGATTTAAAAAATTGGCAATACCCTCCCCTGCATTTTATTGAAGTAAAGGGTGAAAGTCATCAAAATTTAATATAATTACATAAATTAATTAATATATAAATAAGATATGTCAAGTATACTACTTTTAAAGTAATGACAATTCCTTAAGCCAAAATGCAGATCAAGTCTAGAAACTAGGTTTGGGACTTTCCACAGGTATAGGCTAGAGGAACCCCATGAAACAAATTAATGTTATCATGATTACCATTTATACAACACAAGGTCGTGGGCCCATTACTTTAATTTCATAAATTGAAATATCATATTTATTTATTAAAAATTTATGGAAGAATATTAAATATTTGGTTATTTTTTTGTATATATTACTTGATTCAGTTACTAAGAGGGGCAATAATGCTCTAACAACATGCTCGCTGCATTAGAACTCAATCATGTAATAATACAAAAAATTTTAAAGAATTTTCTTTGATGGAAAAACAATAATTTTACATTTTCAGCTAATATTTTATGGAAGTGAACTCTGTTCTTCGCCCGAAGAACAGACTTCATCCTCCTATTTTCACACTCTGTTTAAAAAGAATAAAATGACTTACCTGGAGAGATGAGTTGAGAAAAAAGAAATATAAGTGAATGGAAGTGAACTCTGTTCTTCGCCCGAAAAACAGAGTTCATCCTCCTATTTTCACACTCTGTTTAAAAAGAATAAAATGACTTACCTGGAGAGATGAGTTGAGAAAAAAGAAATATAAGTGAATGGAAGTGAACTCTGTTCTTCGCCCGAAGAACAGAGTTCATCCTCCTATTTTCACACTCTGTTTAAAAAGAATAAAATGACTTACCTGGAGAGATGAGTTGAGAAAAAAGAAATATAAGTGAATGGAAGTGAACTCTGTTCTTCGCCCGAAGAACAGAGTTCATCCTCCTATTTTCACACTCTGTTTAAAATGAATAAAATGACTTACCTGGAGAGATGAGTTGAGAAAAAAGAAATATAAGTGAAATTGATTGAGTGATGTAGGAAGAGAGGAGAAAACGGATATGAGTGAAGAAAAAAAAGAGAGTGACTGAAAAAATATGTGTTTGCTGAAAATATGCGATTTCATTTTTGTTGGCCAGGTGAGAAGTTGAGATTCCAAGGAGTTGATGGCAGTGATACATCGTTTGGTATAAGTGTTAACTGAACCATACCCTAAATCAAAGACATTTTCTAAACGTTTCAAAGCGGCTCCATTACCATTTGAACCCAAACGACATAGTGTGATGGCCAATTGAATTGAAGGATGTCGTTGTTCTTTTTGAGAATTATTGTGAAATATGGGATGATCCTGAATAAGCTCAAGCAATTTAAGGAAACATTCCTGAGAAGTCCTGAACAGCTGTCTAAAACTGGGTGTAGATAGGTTAAGAAGTGTTTGGATGGTGTACTTGGGGGTATGAAGTACTTGAGGCTTTCTGGGAAGAAGGTAACGTTTCGTGGCCATTTTTGATAAAAAGACAAAATCTTCTTCTAGATCAGAATCAGAATCGCAATCAGAGTCCAAGAGCAGTTCAAGAGCCATGAAAGTCATTGCTTTATGTAATTTATCACGATTTGAAAGTGAGGAAGGCATAACTCTTATATGATATGATATGAAGATGTAAGTGATGTACGATGTTTTGAGTTATGAAGTGTTATTCTGCGGAGTGCTGCGTATGAATGGGATGATGCTGACAAATCAGTGAAATGGGACTTGATGGTGAAATCAGCACTTTTGGTTGAGAAAGTGCGGATTTGAGTGAAATAAGTGACTTATTTCATTTTGAAATCCACCAGTATTGGGGCTAGTGTGTTTTGGAAATCCGCACTTATTTAAGTGCGGATTTGGTCAAATTTAAGTGCGGATTTGTAAGTGCGGATTTGCCAGAACTGACACCCCCTAATATCTTTAATGAAGTCAATATCTTCAATACAACTGCTTTACTACTAATAGCTAATTATTATTGCACAAGATCATCCCTGAAAAGCTCACCTATAAGTTACTATATGTAGATCAGTCTTTGATTCCATGTAATTATATTTTTCAAAATAACTGTGATTAATAACAAAAAAATACAATACTTCAGATAATGTTAAAACATCTAAGTGGAAAAATGAACAAAATAAGTAAATAATTAAAAGATTCAATAAAATCATTAAAATAAAAGTAAAAGCAATCAAATATAATTAAAAAAGAAAAATGAAGAATTACAATCTTCACTTAAGATTCAATGATCACCTTATAAAGGAGAAGAAAAGATATATCATAAGAAAAGCATGTGAAAATAAAAAGGGTATTATAATTTTTAGATTAAAAAGAAAGAGAATAAAAAAGCGTAAAGTAAATGGAATAGGAAAAGCAATCGTCAAAAGAACCAAGGGTGAGGATAGTTATTGTGAGGATGAAGAAAGAGAAGTAGTGGGTGGATAGCTATTTGAAATGTAATAAAAGAAAAGCATACCACTATCATGCACACTTTAGACTGATTGAGTATAACACAGCAATAAATGTTTGTTTTGTGTTGGGGAAAAACAATGGCGCAACAAGTATGCAACAGTTAAGTAACAATTATTTTTTGTGCTAAAAGGTCTTAGGAGGGTCTTAAGTGCAAAAAAGAACTTTTTTGTAACTGTTGCATAACTGTTGTGTAATTTTTGGGCCCCATGGCAAAACAAAAATGTGCTGTAGTGTAAATAAGTGCGCATCTAAGTATTTTTAAATAGTCATTGTAAATAGAGTTATATATTTATATTTTTTATATATAAATGCAATCAGAGTTTATATTAATTGTTTAAGATTCTTGAAGCACTAAGGATTTTTTAGGAGTCATAAAGGGGAATAAGAATTTTTTATTTTTTTTCTATTCTATATTTCTATACAGATAGATAATGCTCATTCTTATATTAAATATGCTATTAACTCTTTGGTATAATGTGTATATTCTTCCCTTCTGTGATTTATATTTCAGTATAATGCTACTTTTATTTTCCTTTTTTATCTGATTCACCACAGAAAATTTGGGGGGGGGTATTTCTAGCAATGCCCCTCATTTAAAGATGTTGGGAAGTGGTTGGAAAGCTGTTGGGAATTCATTATGAAAACAGATTTAAATCAATTGGACAAATCTCACTGGACAACCTACGCACAAGGTTGAGGGTGTTCCTGGAAGTGAGATGAGGAGAGTAGTTTAGAAACTTCTTCGAAGCACAGAGGAAATGATCAGAGAAGGGATTCAAAGATGACTTGAAGGAAGAGCTACTGCTTTGAGATATGTTCAATAAGAATTCTAATATAATTTAAAGGTAATATTAAGATTCTTAAGATCTCACAAAGGTTTGGAAACTCAATAATCAAAAGATTTAGGATTTAGAAATGATTACCAAGAAAATAAGTAAAGATACAATAATAATGATTTAACCTGAAGCTTTACCACTATTAACTAAATATACGTCTTTATAATTTAATTCTAAAGAATTTCAAACCAAAAATCCAACCCCTTTTATATCCTTTACTCCTCCTTGCATTGACCTCATACCCATCCACTATTCTGCACACCACAGACAATTAAAAAATACACCCATTACACCTGGACTCTCCTCACTAACATCTGTCAACCCTTTAATCCTCCACTAACCATTCTGTCCATGCTCAGTACCCATTTTAATAATTCACAGACATTTAATAAACCTTTTAGTGTACTATTACATTGACTATTGCGCTGTGTGTCACTTATTGAGGAAAAGACTGAGACACACTATTGAGAGATTGACTAATTTAGATTTAGAGTTTAGGCTAGTGGGGTTGAATAGTGAGAACACAAAGGAAAGTCGCAGTTGCTACGTAGAATTTCTTTCTGCGCTTCAAGTATGGATTTAGACCTCTGTATTATTGATTTAATGAGCTGATTTTGCCTCAAGTGTCACGTGGCGTGTGACAGATACCCGAGTATAAAAACTCATGCTCCGTTGAGTGTGAGACATATACTTCCAAAACTATTTTCCCTTTATTTAATTCTTGTTTATTCATTTATTATGTCAGCTTTTCCAACTCCAGCTCCCACGCCTCCTCACCCCAAAGCGGATGGTGGGCTTGTTACTTGACAGTACTCCCAAGCATGCACGGCTTGTGAATAGATAGAATACTTCTGTGTGGAAAGCATGGCTACTTGAGGTCCTTGCCATAAATGAGAGTTTTGCCAATGGAGAAGGGTGGCTTGAGATGCTTTAGCCAAAAATTCTGACATCAAACAAAGATTTACCAAGACCAAATATTGGGTATTTTTCAAGACCAAGAAAGTTTTCGAAGATATATGGGACGTGTCCATTGGTGATGATCAATCAGAAGCAGTTGAGGAGGAAGCGGAGGACACCATGGCGACCTAGGTAACCCAAGCTACGGGTACAAAACGAAGGGTAGAAAAGGAGGTGGATGAATTGGTGGAGGAATATGAGGAGGAAGTCCCCATCTTAAGGTGGATGGTCATCGAAGATGACGACGAGGAAAAAGAAGTGATGGTGGAAGTCACAACAAAGTTATTTCTAGAAGCTGACCCATTATTCAAAGTAAGTCCATTCTTCTGTTATTTTAAAAACTTTGTTACTGATGATCTTATTTTAGAATTCAGATGTCATCACAGAAGTTCTGATTGCGGAAGCTGCACCATTACTGCCAGTTGAGGCAGATCAACCAGTGGCTGATTTGAGGGAGGACAACGAAGAGACTCTCGACCAGGTATGGTCAAAAAAAACTTGCCAAGGTCAACAAACTCAATTCATGAAAGAGTTAAGCGGTGAAGTCAAT
Organism: Hemileia vastatrix; assembly: GCA_030280995.1. Taxonomy (NCBI): domain Eukaryota; kingdom Fungi; phylum Basidiomycota; class Pucciniomycetes; order Pucciniales; family Zaghouaniaceae; genus Hemileia; species Hemileia vastatrix. The sequence continues at coordinate 2,157,397 of JASXTE010000002.1, read as the reverse complement.
AAGATTGTCAATTCTTCCTCCTTTGATGTGGCCAAAGAGTCACTGGAAATCAGGGAAGTGGTACCAGTAGGAGAGGAGGAGGTTTTCGCAAAATGTAGGAAGGAAATAAGGGTGAATTTGGAGAAGGTGAAGGGATTGGTTTGAGAGAATAAAGGTAAAAATTTAAAATGGAAGGAAAAAATGAAAAGAAAGAAAGAGGAAAAGAAAAGTAGAAAAAATTTGTGTATTTATTTATTTTATTTTGTTGTTTTAATTAAAATTTTAATATTTATTTTACAAGATTTTGAGAGCAAAAGAAAAAAAAAGAAAGAAAAATATTTGAATAATTTTTTTTTTTTAATTTTGAAAGAAGAATAAATTTGAATAAAAGAAGAAATGAAAGAATATTTAATTGAAGGAGTTTTAGTTTAAATTTTGAAAAGAAAAAAGAAAAAGAAGAGAAGAAATAATTTTTAAAAGAATTTGAAAGAAAGGAGTAATTTTTTCAAAAAAATCTTAAAAGAGAGATTTAGAGGTTGAATTGAAATTCAAGAAAAATTTTCGTGTTGCGTTTGTGAAAAATTTTGATAGTTCAAGGAAAAGAATTTTTTAAGGAAAAAATGTATATAGTAAATTTGAAAAGAAAAGAAAGAAAAGAAAAGAAATTTTAAAGAAATTTTAGAAGGTTTTATGAATTTTTTATTAATTTTGTTTTTATTTTTATTTTTAATTTTATTTTATTTTACTTAAATTTAATTTAATTTAATTTAATTTTAATTTTTTTTAATTTAATTTAATTTAATTTAATTTAATTTTAATTTAATTTTATTTATTTTAAAGAAGGTTGAAAAACTTTTGAAAGAAAAAAAAAGAAGAAAGAAGAAAACAAAGAATAAGGAAATTTTAGAGGTAGAGATGTTTTAGATTTTAAAGAGAAGAAAGAAAAAGATAAGGAAAAGAAAAAAAGAGAGTTTTAAGGTTTTGGTTTTAAAGGATATTTAAGATGAAAAGATTTTAGGAGTTCAGGGGCATTAGAAACATTGATGGCTGGTTCCCAGGATGTTTTGTCTGAATCATCAAGTAAGCCTTCCCATTCCACGAGGTATTGGAGTTTCCCATTGCGCTTTCTTGAATCAAGGATACAACTTACTTCCCACTCTAGATGGTCTTTTACTTCAACCGGTTCTGAAGGAGTTTGGTTCTTTCCCGGGTATGTTTCTTGAGCCAGTTCCAGGAGAGATACGTGGAAAACAAGGTGAATAGCCTGCCATTTAGGAGGTAGCTTGAGTTGAAATGCAGTTTTATATACATCAGAGTCAATTTCGAATGGTCCCAAGCGCTTTTCAGCTAGTTTCTTTGATGGTTCAAATAATTTGTGTTTCAAGCCATACTTTGTCGCCTGGTTTAAAAGAAGGAGAAGATGTCAATGTTTGTCGGCCTGTTCCTTGTACCTTCGACTTGCTAATTCCAAATTTGATTTAAGTTCCCTTTGGAGTTGTGATATCGTTCAAAGATAATGTTCAGCAGGATGATTAGCTCCTACATGGATTGAGTTGAATTGAGGATGTCTTCCATATACAGTTTTGAAAGGAGATTTTTGTGTTGAAGAATGAGTTGAGTTATTATAAGCAAATTCGGCCAATGGTAACCATGTGGTCCAATTGTCTTGTTGGTAACTGACATACATTTGAAGGTATTGTTCAAGGATTTGGTTGACCCTTTCCGTTTGCCCATTGGATTCAGGATGATAGGCCGTGGAAAGATTCCTCGTGATATTAAGTTGTTGACACAGTTGAGTCCATAATGTGGATACAAACAATGAACCTCTATCTGAAATAAAATCATTAGGTAAGCCATGTTTGTAAAATACATATTCTAGAAACATTTTTGACAAATATTCTGCTGTAGCAGTAGTAGTTGTTTTAATAAAAATAGACATATTTGAAAATCTATCTACTATTACTAATATAGCATCAAAATTATTAGAAAGAGGAAGTTGAGAAATAAAATCCATCAATAAGGATTCCCAAGGTTTAGAGGGAATAGGAAGTGGTTGGAGCAACCCATGCTTCCGGTGACTGGGAGCCTCATTCCTATTACATTTGTAACAAGCTCTTATATAGGTCTTGATTTCTCTAGTCATTCCTTTTCCAGATGAAATCCCTAGCTATTAACTAGTAGGTTTTATCAACCCCAAAATGACCAGCTAATGGAGAATCATGTTGACTATTGAAAATCCATAATTTTATTTCATTGTTGTCAGGTATGACTACTCTACCTTCAAAAACTAATAGACCTGATTCAATACTAAATCTTTTGGCCCCTTGCTTCGAGAGTATTTTGTCTTTTAGCCCTAAACAATAATTGTCCTTTGACTGAGCTTCGAGGATGTTAAATAATGGATTTTGAAAAGATTGAATTGTCATCGAATTAAGTTGATAAGTCTTTAACCTTGATTCATTTAAAATTGATTTCACATTAGCTGGCTTTTTTCAGCAAATGCATCCCTGTACTGTGGGTAAATGTTGTCCCAACTTGACAAGATATCTGGGACAATGCAGTTCTTACCTGGGCAATAGGAAATAGAAAAAGGAAATTCAGACAGAAATTCAGACCACCTCAATTCACCCCTGGTTAACACTTTGGAAGACACAAAGTATCTCAAAGCATTATAGTCAGTTAGAATTTGAAAAGGAGTATCTAGGCTGAGAAGAAAAGTGTGCCATTTTTAAGACAATGAATAATAGCTAAAAGCTCTTTGTCATGAATTTCATAATTTAATTCTGCTGCAATGAGTTTGTGTGACTCAAAAGCAACAGGATGAAACAATTTTGTTTCAGGATTTAATTGAGAAATGACCCCTTCAATAGCATAATTGCTTGCATCTGTCTTGACTATTGTGAAAGCAGAAGGATAAAAGTTTCAAAGAATTGGAGCTGTGGTAAATGCAGTCTTCAATGCTTCAAATACCTTTTGTGCTGTAGAAGTAAAAACAAAAGGAAAATACTTTTAAGAAGAGAAGTAAAATTGGAAATAGTTTTAGAGTAATCTTTAATAAATGTTCTATAGAAATTTGCAAAACCCAAAAATCCTTGGAGGTATTTAAGGGTTTTGGGCTCAGGCTATTCCAGGACTTTTTGGACCTTTTTGTTGTCCATGACTAAACAATCAGTGGATAGTGTAAAACCCAAAAAATCGATTGATTTAAGATGGAATTCGCATTTATTGTGCTTGGCGTAGAGACCGTGATCTCAAAGTCGATTTAGAAGCTGTTGAACATGATGAATATGTTCATCCAGTGTCTTTGAGAAAACTAAAATATCATCTTAATAGATGACAACAAATTGTTCGAAAAAATCTTGAAAGATGTCATTGACAAAATTTTTAAAAGTCGATGGTGCGTTACACAATCCAAAAGGCATAACTAACTATTCAAAACTACCAAATCTAGTGCGCATTGCAGTCAGTGGTTCATGAACTTCAGCAATGAGAATAAGATTATAAGCGCCTCTATGATCAATTTTAGAAAAGAAATTAGAACCATTGAAAAGGGTAAGAAGCAATGATATAGGAGGAACAGGATATGCATTATTCTTAGTGACTGTGTTGAGCTTTCTATAGTCAACACACAACCTAAGGCTACCATCCTTTTTCTTTACAAAAATAACAGGGGAGCTGGTTGGAGATTTACTGGTTCTGATGAAACCTTTGGCTACATTCTCTGCAATGTAGTCTCAAAGAACTTGAGGTTCGTCCTTCAACAAAGAATAGACAGGACCTGCCAGAGGTAATGGACCTATTAACTCTATTTGATGGTTGTAGGGTCAATGAGGTGGTAACCTATCGGCCTTTCAGATTGAGAAAAAATCGAGGAAATCATGATAGATTTCCTGTATAGTTGATTTAATGGCTTCAATGTTGATTTGGTTGTCCTCATCATCTTAGAGAGAATCTGTAAAGGGAAGACCAGAATTGAGAGAGCTTAATTTGATTACTTCAAGGCAATTTAAATCCTCTTCGAGTTTAGTCATTGAGCTAGAAGGTTTAGCCAATTTCTCATTTAGAGAAAGATCAGATGCTTGCAAGTCATCTGGCAGAGATTTTTCCTCTAGCAGGACATTGTCAGGCGGGTTGTTTAACTCCCTTTTGACCTGCATTGAAGAATTAGAAATATACTTAGTGCGTGAGGAAGTCAATCCCCGTGACCAATCAATTTCAGGATTCCAATGCATTAAAAAGTCATGGCCAAGAATGGTATCGTCCATCCTTGGGACATCCAAGACTGATAATTTCCACTCGACGGGGGTAAAGTTTGGAAATTTGAGAACCCATAAAACTTTCTTACTTACCCAATATTTGGTTTCCTCTGATTCGACCAAGTAAATTGGAGTTCAATCGATATCTGTAAATGTCAGTTGTAACTTCTCGGAAAAAGATAACTAACAAAAGAAATTGAAGCTCCATAGTCTATAAGACAACTGATGGGGATATCCTCCTTAAAAAGAATGAATCTCAAGCAGTTTAAGGCAACTCCAGTCCTTAAGACATGGAGGTTCTGTGCACTGGGAGAGATAAGATAGTTATCTTTTCACACAAGTAAACTATCTACTAGTTTTTTGACCTTGAACTAGTACCTTCTCTTTCCTTCAACTTCACACAATCTTCTAGCTTGTGCTTATTCCCACAATACATACATAACCCATTATCTGCTTGCCTCTTCCAATCAGCTTCTTTAAGTTCCCCTTTAGGATCCAGTAATTTCCTGATATTGCCTGGGGTCCAGCTTTTCGGTCGAGGTTTGTCCTTTCCCTTATTGGGTTTAGATTGAGTCAAGGAGGATTGAGTTGTCCTTGGGTGTGAAGTAGGTCCCGATATAAAATTTAGGCCTTGAGATTTGTTGGCGTATTGATGATGTTGAAGTCGTCCTTGGTAAATGCTGTCCAGTTTGAGGGTTTGATCCATTTAATCCGTTAAAGTAGTCATCTTCTGACCGTGAAGATTTAACTGATCCAGAATCCTCGAAGGAAGTCCTTTTTAGAAATGATACTTGAGGACAGCATCATTCCAACCAACCTGAGTTTGAAGTGTTCTGAAGTTTGTAATAAATTCAGAGGCTTTTCTATTATCACTCATGTGAAGAAAATCAAGTTCAATTTCTGCGTTGTCAGTTTCATTAGGGTCACCAAACAACATAAAGAGTTGGTCTTCAAACTTTTCCCAGTTATTAATAAGTAAGTGGGTTTCTGTTGAAGAGAGCGTGAGAAGATAAGGTTCAAATCATCTTGCTGATTTTCCGGCTAGAAATGAAGAAGCGTAAACAACCTTCGATCAGTTATTATTGAAGGTTTGAGTGTTATTGTCGAACAGGAGCTTGCAGGTTTTCAAGAAGGTCCCAATCTGTCTGGATGTTCTCCATTGAATTTATCAGGAGATTTCATAGAAGGAGTTTTGAATTTAGATCCCTACAAAGACATTGAATTCAAAAAGGTCTTCATGAAAAGTCTCATGAAATCTTCCAGAGAATTAGATGGTCCAGGTTCTGAAGGTTGACCAGAATGTGAGTAGCAGGGGAGGATGGTGCTTCGTGCATTGTATCCTCTCCTTTTTCATCATCACTAGAGTCATCAAAATCTTATGAGATGTCTTCTAAAGATTGGACTAAATGTTTCCGTTCTCTAAGGTCGAGAGGTTCTAAGGAGTGAGTGCAGGAAAAAGGCCGTGTGGCTGTTGGCCTTCCTCTGGCGCGAGCTCTAGTAGTAGCTCCCGTGGGAGGAGTGTGTTGAACAGGTGCCATTTTAAGAATTTAGAAAACACCTGAAAAGGAACGTAGTAGTGCAAAGAATGAGAACTACGGAGAATTAAATTATACTGTCACCGGAAGACCTACGCACAAGGTCAAGGGTGTTGAAGATGACTCAAATGAAGAGATACTGCTTTGAGATATGTTCAAGAAGAATACTAATATAATTTAAAGGTAATATTAAAATTCTCAAGATCTCACAAAGGGTTGGAAATTTAATAATCAAAAGATTTAAGATTTAGAAATTATTACTGAGAAAATAAGGGAAGATATAATAATAATGATTTATCTAAAGCTTTACCACTATTAACTATATATACAATCTATAATTTAATTCTAAAGAATGTCGAACCAAAAACCCAACCCCTTTTATATCCTTTACTCCTCCTTGCATTGACCTCATACCTATCCACTCTTCGGCACACCACAGACCATTAAAAATACACCCATTACACCTGGACCCTCCTCACTAAAATCCGTTGTGGTAGCCTAAAGTTTAGTACGGCACCTAAATATGTAAATGGAGTTATTACGGCGTGCAAGATTGGCGTTATTATTTTTTTTTATATATAAAAGGGTTTTATTTAATTTATTTGAGTTTTAAATATGAAGAAATTGGTCACAAGCGAATGCCTACACGAAAACAATTTATTTTACAGAGAAAACTTATTTTTACGGTCTGAAAAATTTATAAGTATTAAGTAGAGTCACTCAAGAACCTTGGGAAATTTTCCCAGAATTTTTACTATTTTTCTTATATTTTTAAATGAATTTTAAAGTTTTATAGAAATATTTACGTTTTCAGAAATTACTTAACTTCGATGAATTTTCACGGGGTAATTAGAGCTGCGCAGACTACGAAAATTAGTTTGGTATGTAAAAGGGAAGTAGCTCTATTATGTGTAATTTTTCTAGATTTTTTATTATGGTTTTAAGGTTCTAAATTGAGTCCGGAAGTCCGGACGGACTCCGTACGGACTCTGCTTTGACTCCGTACGGACTCCGTACGGACTCCGTTCCGGCTCCGGATTGACTCTGGAAGAGCTCTGGAGGGGAAAATTTGAACACGTGACTAGGAATACTTAAGCGACTCTCAAACTCGAAATTGAGGGGGGGACACATCATACAGCTTAATCATTAACTACCACAGTCTCATTTTTTTTATTACTCAACAAATTAAATAAATTGTAATACCCTTATAACTTTATTTTTTATATTTAACATTTTAGAAATACTACTCAACAATTTAAATCACACTTCATACAGGGTATTTTTAGAAAGGTCTTCATCGCTGGGACTTGATTATTGCTGTCTCATAAAAATTCAAATTATTATAAAAACATAAAAGTCAATCTTTTCAGATCTTTCACTGGTACACCTTAATTGTTGTTATCAGTATTTCTTTTATCAACAGCCACTTTCCTTAAATCTCACTAAGCGTTAAATATTTTAGAGTTTCATTATTTTCATCAATCAGATCCAAGTAGATTGGTTAGCTTAGTGATTTAGAATTCCCATTTTGTTATTTTTATTGGAAGGACGGGGTTTTCAGCTAAATCCACATATCTCCTCCGGATTCTGCTTACAGCAAGGCGACTGTAAGAGTTTACCTTACCATACCGTCAACCCTTTAATCCTCCACTATCCATTCCGTCCATGCTCACTACCCCTTTTAATAATTCACAGACATTTAATAAATCTTTCAGTGTACTATTACATTGACTATTGTGCTGTGTGTCGCTTATTGAGGAAAAGACTGAGACACACTATTGAGAGATTGACTAATATAGATTTAGAGTTTAGACTAGGACGGTTGAATAGCAAGTACACAAAGGAAAGTTGCAGTTGCTATGTAGAATTGCTTTCTGCGCTTTGAGTATGGATTTAGACCTCTGTATTTTTAATTTAATGAGCTACTTTTGCCTTGAGTGTCATGTGGTGTAAGACAAATATGCATATTCATTATACAGATGTATATGCATATTTATATATTTTATTCATATACATATATGCACCTTTTTTTTACATATTCAATCTGCATATTTTTAATACATATTCAATTTTAATATTTTTATGCATATTCAATATGCATATTTTTATGCATATTCAATATGCATATTTTCAAAGCATATTTATTCTTCATATTCATTATGAATACACTTTGGATAGGCATTTCACATCAATTTTTAACATGCAATAAGTATCCACCATGCAAATTCAAATGCATTTGAATCAATATCATACACGCAACATATATTCAAGTTTAATATTTGAATATTAAGGTATGCTAAGAGATGTTGTTCAACCTTTTTCCAAACCTGAGATTAACTGATGTTCAATATGGTTCCTATGCTCTGCTCAAGGAGGGATTGTTCTGGATTCAATCTGTGACAGTTTATTTTTTCAATGTTTTTTCATCAGATTTAAAAACATATTTCTGACAGTTTCAGGATGGTTTCCCAACAGTTTTGTGAAAAATTTCTGATAGTTTCACATAGAGGGAACTGCTAGCAGTTCACCCTCAGATTTTCTGTGGTGTTTGACAAAAGGAAACTGGTCTTGGCAAATATTCTCATTAAACATTGGGAAAATGCCTTAAAAACAAATAATTTGATTGAATATCTGATTGACTAAACTCAAATTAACTTCTAAAATCAAATTGGAGCTCTTAACTGTTGGTTTTTAGGTCATGCTAATAAATCAAGAATTGAGAAGGATTTTGATAGCTCCCAAGAAATAATCAAAAAGAGAAATCATAAATATAGAATAAAAAAAAGTATGAAAAATCTCTTTTTTTAACCATTTTTATTCATGACCTTTATATCAAATAACAATGATTCTTGGAATTCAGATAACAGAACTAAAATTCTCAAACAACTTCCACGTTGTGAAACTTATGACAACCTTTTCACAAACATCAAGTGTTGTTCAGACACCATAATTGATAATGATGGATTGTTAAGACGTATCTTAATGCAATGGAGGTCTGAAGATTTTTCTAAAGTTGCACAATATCTTGACCAACAAGAATTTGATATTCAAGATACTTTGACCTACTCTGGAAGTTTTTTAAAGGATTTGGCATTTTACAACAGAATCAGTTTGGTTTCAACATTATCACCTAACCTTAATCCCTCTCATCTCCCCCAGGGTTTGCCAAATGACTTTTATTCTCCCTTATATCTTGCATCTCTAAATCCTCAAAAACTCAGACTTTTAAATCCTCAAAATCACATAAATTTAAATGCTCTCCTTGAAATTCTTACTTCTTCTAATGTGAGTGATTGACAAACTTCATTAATAATAGGTTTGTACACTCATACTCATAATTTCCACTGTTTGGGACACTTAGCCTTGAAAACAAAAAAAATAATTTTAACAATTACTATTATCATTAAAATATATAAAATTAAAATTTGGCTTACATTTCTAGATCCATTTTTTACTTTGAAGCTTATGAATGCTGAATTCTATACTTCCATGTACAAAATCATTCAAAAAATTTACTTAATTTTGCTGCCCCATTCTATACAGAAAATCAACAGCCTGCTGCTCAACTGCTGGATTTTAAATTGGCTCCTATTTCAACATTGAAAATATAAAAAGTTCAATATTTTTGTTCTTAATATAAAATATGAGAAATTGAGATCATTATTATATATAAATTTTGAGCACACCTGAGATATATACCCACTCCTGCAGCCTGAATTGTTAAAACCAAAACTAGGCAATTTTTAAAAAAATACAATTCATGCAAATTTTTTCTCACTTTGTCCTGTTGAGTTCACCCATATGCTGGATATACCTAATATTGTGGTAATCTAGGAACCTTGGGTAAAGGGTCACACATGTAAGAAAAGAATAAATGTTATTGAAACCTCACAGAATTCTGAACTAAGTAATCATGAAGATGAAAATGTGGTGTCCAGTGAGGATTGAAAAAGTAACATATCTTACAGTGATGATGAAAATGAGATATTTGTATTAGAACAGGATATAATGTTTCTGAATGATGCCATACCTCATACAGACACATATTTAACTTCCATTGAGGAGGCTGAAATAATAAAAGATGTAACTCATGATACTTACAAAATAACACCTATCAGAGCACCTGTTATTATATGTGGAAAAGAAATGAATGCCATTCTTGACACTGGGGGTGCAGGTAGTGTAGTTTCTATTAACACATTACAGAAACTTGACAGTAAGTATAAGGAAAAACTAGAACCTGTTCAAACAAAGAACTGGAGAGGTTTTGGTTCAGTATTAAATCCAATTGGCAAATACAAAACTGCTGTATTATTTAAATAAAATAATGGATATGTTAGAGCAGTATGTGAATTTGTAGTAATGGATAATAAAAATTGTAGTGATTGGTTTATTACTGGCAATTATTTATTGACAAAATTTGGCATTAAACTAGATCCTGCAAACAGTTGCTTCACTATAGGCATGAATGGTAAGAGAAAATTTAAAATATGTTCTGAAAACTCAGTATATGCCATTTCTCCTAGAGAAGAACAACTATGAGGTGATAAAAACCCCATGTCCAATCAATTTCAGGATTCCAATGCATTAAAAAGTCATGGCCAAGAATGGTATTGTCCATCCTTGGGGTGTCAAAGACTGATAATTCCCACTCAAAGGGGGGGAATTTCGGAAAGTTGAAAACCCATAAAACTTTCTTACTTACCCAATATTTGGGCTCCTCTGATTCGACCAAGTAAATTGGAGTTCGATCGATATCTGTAAATGTCAGTTGTAACTTCTAGGCAAAAGATAAACTAACAAAAGAAATTGAAGCTCAAGAGTCTATAAGACAACTGATGGGGATATTCTCCTTAAAAAGAATGAATCTCAAGCAGTTTAAGGCAACTCCATTCCTTAAGACATGGAGGTTCTGTGCACTGGGCAAGATAAGATAGTTTGCTTTGCACACAAGTAAACTATCTACTAGTTTTTTGACCTTGAACTAGTACCTTCTCTTTCCTTCAACTTCACACAATCTTCTAGCTTGTGCTTACCCCCACAATACATACATAACCCATTATCTGCTCGCCTCTTCCTCTCAGCTTCTTTAAGTTCCCCTTTAGGATCCAGTACTTTGCTGATATTGCCTGGGGTCGAGCTTTTCTGTCAAGGTTTGTCCTTTCCCTTATTGGGTTTGGATTGAGTTGTCCGTGGGTGTGAAGACGGTCCCAATTTAAAATTTAAGCCTTGAGATTTGTTGGCGTATTGACGATGTTGAAGTCATCCTTGGTAAATGCAGTCAATTTTAATAATACATGTGAAAGAATTATAAGCTTAGCATAGCAGATTCTAAAAACTTATTTTGTCATTTTATTCAAAACTGTTTATTCATTTTTTGCTTCAATTTAACTTTTAACAAGCCCTATCTTAAGATACTTTTCTTACTTAATATGTCAAGTCTCAGATGTTTTGGAAAGTTCTCAATAACAATTGATCAACTTAATAGGGGGTGTCAGTTCTGGCAAATCCGCACTTACAAATACGCACTTAAATAAGTGCGGATTTCCAAAACACAGTAGCCCCAATACTGGTGGATTTCAAAATGAAATAAGTCACTTATTTCACTCAAATCCGCACTTTCTCAACCAAAAGTGCTGATTTCACCATCAAGTCCCATTTCACTGATTTGTCAGCATCATCCCAATTATACGCAGCACTCCGCAGAATAACACTTCATAACTCAAAACATCGTACATCACTTACATCTTCATATCATATCATATAAGAGTCATGCCTTCCTCACTTTCAAATCGTGATAAATTACATAAAGCAATGACTTTCATGGCGCTTGAACTGCTCTTGGACTCTGATTCCGATTCTGATCTAGAAGAAGATTTTGTTGTTTTATCAAAAATGGCCAGGAAACGTTACCTTCTTCCCAGAAAGCCTCAAGTACTTCATACCCCCAAGTACACCATCCAAACACTTCTTAACCTATCTACACCCAGTTTTAGACAGCTGTTCAGGACTTCTCAGGAATGTTTCCTTAAATTGCTTGAGCTTATTCAGGATCATCCCATATTTCACAATAATTCTCAAAAAGAACAACGACATCCTTCAATTCAATTGGCCATCACACTATGTCGTTTGGGTTCAATTGGTAATGGAGCCGCTTTGAAACGTTTAGAAAATGTCTTTGATTTAGGGTATGGTTCAGTTAACACTTATACCAAACGATGTATCACTGCCATCAACTCCTTGGAATCTCAACTTCTCACCTGGCCAACAAAAGAAGAGCGACTTGAATCATCTCAGGTTATGCAAGCAGAGGGCTTTCCAGGATGTATTGGTTTTGTTGATGGTACTACTATTCCTTTGAGCAGAAACCTGCTCAAGGTGGAAACAATTACTTTGACCGTAAAAAGAGGTAGATTATTTTTAACTCCTTTCATCCTCCTTGAAACTAACACAAACAAATATATCTTCTTTATAGATATTCAATTAATGTTCAGCTTATATGTGACGTAAACAAAAAATTTATATCATTCTTCGCTGGCTATCCTGGCTCATGTCATGACTCCTACGTCTTCCAAAGAATGCATATTTCAAATGAACCTGAAAAATTCTTTGATGAAAATCAGTATCTTCTTGCAGATTCTGCTTATGTGAATGGAAAGTATGTACTTCCTGCTTTTCATGGAGCAGCTTCAGAAGACAGTCAAAATGCCAAATTCAACAATCATTTGGCAAAGTCAAGAGTCCGTATTGAACATTCTATTGGAATCTTGAAAGGCCGTTTTTCTAGTTTAAGGGAATTAAGAAGTCCTCTTAGAAATAAATCTGAAATGGAGGCGGTGATCAACCGGATTCTGTGTTGCACTATACTTCATAACCTACTTGCTGACCTCAAAGATCAATGGTTAGAGCTGTATGAAGATGAACAAGTTGATTCACATCTGACTATATCCAACACTTCTATTTCTCAATCAACTAGTATAAGGGCGAAAATCCTTCCAATAACACTCCAACATTTCTCAACACAATTTTAATTTTTTTCTCTTTCTCTTCAAATTATCAATTTGCATGTATTATTCACTGAGAATGGTAAATTTTTTTGCATATTTTTTTGGTTTTTGAATTTGCTGTTAAAGTCTTATTTTTTTTTCTCTCTGTGTTTTCTTTCATCAACTCAACATGAAATCGCATATTTTCAGCAAACGCATATTTTTTCAGTCACTCAAAGGTTGGGAAAGAGTTGGAAGGGAAGATTAAGGGTTCCGAGGCATTTTAAATGAAGAAAAGGGTCTGGGAGAGGTTGAGAGGGGTGAAATGGGGATCAAAAGAGGATGGCATACAATGGGGCTGGGAGGATAGCGAAAGGCATGGGGAGGGAAGACAAGCATGTGTTGATAGAATTGAAAGGGATGGAGATTGGTGCAAACAGAGTGTGAAAATAGGAGGATGATCTCTGTTCTTCGGGCAAAGAACAGAGTTCACTTCCATAAAATATTAGCTGAAACAAAGTTTTCAATTCTGTAAAAACAGTTGTAAGTAATAGAAAAAGTCACTGATTTTTTTTATATGTAATCCTTGCTTTACGAGGAGACTTTTGCGACAAAGCAGATTTTTGAGTTACCCTTTGAGATTTGGAATGTCTGGGAGGCATTATGAAACTGGCACATAACAAGAAAAAAGATTAAAAAGTAGAAGAAATAAGTAAAAAAGAATGTAAAAATGCCTGGTCAAAATATTGAAAATGTTGGAGATTGGTGCAAACAGAATGTGAAAATAGGAGGATGAACTCTGTTCTTCGGGCGAAGAACAGAGTTCACTTACATAAAATATTAGCTGAAACATAGTTTTCAATTCTGTAAAAACAGTTGTAAGTAATAGAAAAAGTCACTGATTTTTTTTATATGTAATCCTTGCTTTACGAGGAGACTTTTGTGACGAAGCAGATTTTTGAGTTACCTTTTGAGATTTGGAATGTCTGGGAGGCATTATGAAACTGGCACATAACAAGAAAAAAGATTAAAAAGTAGAAGAAATAAGTAAAAAAGAATGTAAACATGCCTGGTCAAAATATTGAAAATGTCAGGAAGGGGTGTGTGCCGAGGATTGATGGGTAGGTAGCGAGGAAGGTCAGTGTGTCACATGTGACAGGGATGGGGTAAGAAAGGAAGGGATGTTTTGTGGCCAAAATGTGGTTGTGAAAAAAAATGGGAAAAAAGTGCTGATTTGAGGTCATAACTGACACCCTTTTTTGAAATAAGTGACTTTTTTGCAAAATTTAAGTGCTGATTTGTAAGTGCTGATTTGGTTTGAAATCCGCACTTAATTTAAGTGCGGATTTGCCAGAACTGACACCCCCTAATATGAATGTAATTTCAAGATTTCAAAACATGGGGACCCCCAAAATTTTACAGTGAGGCCATTTGAATGTTCATAATTTTAGACTATTTGAAGAAAGAAAACCAGCCCTTTTCAGTAATCTTTCTCATGTGCAGAGTCAGCAAATTGGACCACTATTTTGTGACATTTGGTGTGGATCTCACCATTTAAACAAAAGAAGTGCCTTGAATCCTAGGAAGCCATTCTGTTTTTGTGTTGGTTCCAGTTTTCAGTAATCAGTATCAACTTTGGGGATGCCTCATTTCTTCAATTACACTAATCAGTCTTTCTAAAGAAGCATTTTATTCTGCTCAAATAAATTTATGTCTGATCCTGAACTATGACTCCACTATCTTTTTTAATATCCTGCATGTAATTTTTGAAGGCTCTTTCAAAATTTCTCAGAGTACTCAAGATTGGAAAGCTGATCTACTTATCCAAGGAATAAAAACAGTTCTCAAAACACATCAACTTCAAGCAAAAACTTTTATGATTGAAAATGAACAAATTTTCAAAAAAAAGTTGGATATCATGTGGTGGAACCAGGACAACTATTGACTTAGAGCTGGATTCAATGACTGTAAAGATCATTTTCCTAACAATCAATTAACCCCTGAAGAAAACGGGTCAATACTTGCTGATGATATGGGCTTGGGAAAGCTGCTGTCAACTCTTTCTCTTATTAGTGAAACTCAAAGTGAAGCAAGACAATTCAAGGTCTTGGAAAATCAAGAAGGTATTAATCAGAGTTCAGCCGCACTGATTATATGCCCACTGGCAACACTATTGAATTGCATAAATGAAATAAGTGCGCACTTTGAAGAAAATGTGCTTCCTTTCAAGGTTATTTATGGAGGGAATTGTCAAAATACTAAAGTCAATGAGCTGCAGGACACTGTTATTGTTTTAAAGACCTATGAAACAGCTAACCCAAAAATGTCAAGAAATCAATGTCAAAAAAAGATACCAGGGACTTAAAAGCTCTTTTTGTATAGAGTTGTTTTAGATGAAGCTCATTTAGTGCCCATTTCTATATCTAAAACTTAAAAATTAATTTTTATAATCAATTTTTATAAACATTCTTTTAGTTACATTAAAAATCCTTACTTGCAGAGAACTCAAACAATATTTGACTTGGAATCCCAACACCAACTATGCTTAACTGGAACTCCACTTCAGAACAGGCTCACTGACCTTCAAAGTCTCATATTTTTTCTTAGAATCAAAAAGTGGCAAGAAGACTGGTTATGGAAGAATTTCCTTTTTCCAGGTTTGCAAAAAGGAAAGGCTAAGTCTATTAAATCAATCAATCACTTAATGAAAGTCATGAACCTATGTAGACAAAGGATGCAATTTTGTCTCTTCCAAAAAATATTCAAAGGGGGATATTGGTTCAATAAGCAGATCCATGGAGGTCTAAACTTGATGTGCTTCAAGAAGGATTCACTGAGCAATATGGGCCCTCCAGAAGCAGTTACCTCCCTTGTGACCCATCCAAGTTTCTTAGAGAGCTGATGATTTTAAGAAAATTCTGCAACCATCCAATCTACAAAAATCTGGATGAAACTCCAGATTTTGATTTCACCTGGAACCATTCCACAAAGATTTGTCATCTTATAGGCCACTTGAAAGACTTTTTTTCTGGTGAAAGGGGTGTAAATTTTCCAAAAGCTTTTATATTCTCCAACTTTTCAGACTTTTTGCAGATTTCAGTGATTCTATAATGAATTGTTTTACAAAATTATGTTGGCTTATTAAAAATTTTTTTCTAATATTTCAAAATAGAATAAAAATGGCTCTAGATTACCAAAATATTAGGTATACCCAGCATATGGGTGAACTCAACAGGACACAGCGAGACAAAAATTTGCATGAATTGTATTTTATTAAAAATTGCCTAGTTTTGGTTGGAACAATTCAGGCTGCAGGAGTGGGTATAGATGTCAGCCTGTATGTATCCAGAACTGAGTAAAAAGTGATTAAAAGTTATGTTAAACACATGAACTATACATGGGAACAATAAATAAGAGTACACAAATAGTATACATAAGTAAAATTATGATAAATACACAAAAAATGCCATTATAACACCTTATATAAACACATATATCCACCTTTTATAGGTCTTATGTACTTAATATTAAGTTTTAATATGTTAGGGTAATCTTAAGAACCTTTAGTATAAGGCTACATAACTTTAAGTACACTTAAAGCTGTTATATTCATTGTTTTACGCAAAAAACAAGAAATGTGCTTTATTTCACTTAAAAGTTGACTATATGCACTATAAAATTGAGAATAACAAAAATGCGCTTTTACAGATCAATTGGGCTCATTGAGGACTATTGATTTGGCTATTTAAATGCATAAAAATAACACTTTTAAAATTTGGTGTTTTTTATGCCAGAAATGGCTTCTGTGTACTGGCCACATACTGCCTGCTTTTTCCCGTGTGAATAGCTTCATTTTTTGCAAATTTAGCTTTTGTCACACTATAATTACCCCACATTCTAGGCTGTCACCAGACAACCTACGCACAAGGTGGAGGATGTTCCTGAAAGTGAGATGAGGGTTTAGAAAACTCCTTTGAAGCACAGAGGAATGATTCGAGGAAGTGATTCGAAGGTCATTCAAAGTAAGAGCTACGGGTTTGAGGTTTGTTCGAGAAGAATTATAATATAGTGTCAAAGGTAATAGGAATTCTTAAGATCTCACGAAGGGTTGGAAACTCAACAATCAAAGATTTAGGATTTAGAAATGATTATTGAGAAAATAAAAGAAAGATACAATAATAATGATTTAACTTAAAGATTTTACCACTTTTAAATGTAAATACGTTTTATAATTTAATTCTAAAGAATATCAAACCAAATACCCAACCCTTTTATATCCTTTATTCCTCCTTGCATTGACCTCCCTCTCATCGCACCATTCCCATACCACAGACCATTAATATACACTTAGACCCTCTTCGCTAATATCCGTCCATGCTCAATTTACCCCTTTTAATTAATTAACAAAACTTTTAATGAAAACTACTAATGTACTATTACTTTGATCATAGCACTGTGCGTCTCTTATTGAAATTAAGACTAAGGCACACTATTGAGAGATTGACTAATTTAGATTTAGAGTTTAGGCTAGCGCAGTTGAATAGTAAGTACACAAAGTGGAATTGCAGTTGCTATGGAGAATTGCTTTCTGCGCTTTGATTATAGATTTAGAACTCGATATTATTGATTTAATAAGCTGCTTTTGCCTCGAGTGTCACGTGGCGCGTGACAGATGCCCGTGTATAAGAATTGCGAGCTCCGTTGAGCTTGAGCCATCTTCTCACACTAGTTTCCCTTTCCTCTCTATATATTTTTTTCTTATTTATTATTTTCCTCATTATAATGAACTGTACTACTCCAACACCTACGCCTCCACACCCTAAAGCGGATGGGGGAATGGTTACGCGGCAGTTTTCCCAGGCTTGCACGGCTTGTGAAGCTATGGAATACTTCTGTGTCTAAAGTATGGCGACTCAAGGCCCTCGCCAGAAATGCGGGTTTTGCCGTTGGCGACAAGTGACGTGCAATGCGCTGACGAAGAACGCAGAGATTGAACAACGATTCACCAAGACCAAGTTTTAGGTGATCCCTAAAACAAAAAAGGTGGTCAAAGACATTTGGGATGTCTCGGTTGGAGACGATCAATTGGTGGGGGAGAACGATAAGGAGCTTAATAACAAGATTACAACCTTGGTAACCCAGGCCACAAGTTCGAAACGGGGTGTCAAAGAAGAGATCGACGAATTGGTGGAGGAAGATGAGGATGAAGTCCCTGTTCCAGGGAGGACACCCAAGAAACGACGGGTGGTCATTAAAGATGACGAGGAGGAGAGAGAAGCAGAGGTAGAGGTGGCTCCAAGGTTGTTCTTAGAACCTGACCCCATCTTCAAAGTAAGTTTTAGTTGTTGTTTTTTTTTTTTTTTTTTTTTTTTAGGGATGAGGTTACTGATGAGTTCCTGTTTAGAAATTGAATGCCATTGAAGACCCAATTGGGGAACCTGTGTTGCTTTTGCAAACTGAGGCAAACCCTCCGGTCATGGGTGGAATTGAAGAACCTGAGGAAACGCTGGACCAGGTGTGGTCAAAGAAGCCTCGTCAGGGTCGACGAGTTAGGTTTGCAGAAGAGTTGTGTCGGGAGGTAGATACAATTATTGACGCTGCTTCCTTCGACGTGGAAGAGGAACTGTTGGAGATTGGAGAGGTGGTTCTGGTAGGAGAGGAGGAGGTATTTGAGAAATGCAGGAAGGAGATAAGGGTAATTTTGGAGAAGATGAAAAGATTGGTTCGATAAAAATTAAAAGAGAAAAATTTGAAATGAAAAGGAGAGATGTAAAGAAGTAGAAAAGTAGAATTGTATTTAGTTTTTTTTTTTTTGTATTATTTTATTGTACTTAAGGTGAATATTATTTTTTATAAGATTTGGGAGAGAGAGAAAAGTTTTAAATAAAATTTTGCTTTAGAATTTGAAAGAAGAAATTTAAATAAAGAAAGAAAAAGAAAGAAGTTATTAATTGAAGGAAGTTTTAAGTTTAAAAGAAAAATTTATGTAAGAGAAGAGAGAAAGAAGAAACAAATGGTTGGTGATTGAGATGAGTTTGTTGAAATGAGAATTTAATGAAAGAAGAATTTGTTATTTGCGAAAAGTTGTTTATTGATTTTTTAGGAGTTTTAGATAGTTGGGAAGAGAGAAAAAAAACAGAATTAGAATTTAAAGAGAATTTGAAAAAGAAGAATCATTTGTTTGAAGAATTTTATAAGGAGATTTAGAGAATTATGTTCAAGGAAATGGTCGTGTCGTACAAGATTTTGATGGTTCGAAGGAAAGAAAGTTTTAAAGAGAGAATAAATTTTAGAAAAGAAAATTTTAAAGAGAATTTTAAATTTAAGAAAAGAATGTATTTAGAGAATTGAAAAAAGAGAAGAGAAAAAAACATTTAGAGAGATTTAAATTTTTTTTTTTTTATTATTATTTATGTTTATTCTATTTATTTTATTTTTATTTTATTTTTATTTTATTTTTATTTTATTTTTATTTTATTTTTATTTTATTTTTATTTTATTTTTATTTTATTTTATTTTTAATTTTTAATTTTAATTTTTTTAATTTTAATTTTGATTTTGATTTTAGTTGGTTTTGGAGAAAATTTTATAGAAGGAGAAGAAAGAAAAAGAAGAGAAAAAAAAAAGAAAACAAGGCTAAGAAATTTAAGAGGTGTTTTAGATTTTTAAGAGAAAGAGAAAAAAGAAAGAAAAGAAAAAAAAGAAAAAGAAAATTTAAAATAAAAGAAATTTTAAGGTTTTGGTTTTAAAGGATATTTCAAATGAAAAGATTTTAGAAGTTCAGGGGCGTTAGAAACATTGATGGCTGGTTCCCAGGATGCTTTGTCTGAGTCATTGAGGAAGCCTTCCCATTCCACGAGGTATTGAAGTTTCCCCTGGCTCATTCTTGAATCAAGGATACAACTTACTTCCCACTCTAGATGATCTTCTATTTCGACCGGTTCCGGAGGGGGTAGGTTCTTGCCTGGGTATATTTCTCGAGCCAGTTCCAGGAGAGATACATGGAAAACAGGGTGAATTGCCTGCCATTTAGGAGGTAACTTCAGTCAAAATGCAGTTTTAGAGACTTCAGAGTAGATTTAGAATGGTCCCAAGCACTTTTCAGCCAGTTTCTATGATGGTTGTGTTGTTCGAATGTTTTGTGCCTCGAGCCATACTTTGTCGCCTGTTTTAAAGGAAGGAGCAGATTGTCGATGTTTTTCGGCCTGTTCCTTGTACCTTAGAATCGCTGATTCCAAATTTGTTTTAAGTTCTTCTTGGAGTCATGATATAGTTCGAAGATAATGTTCTGCAGGATGATTAGTTCCTACATGGATTGAGTTGAATCGAGGATGTCTTCCATAAATGGTTTCGAAGGGAGATTGTCGTGTTGAAGAATGAGTCGAGTTATTATAAGCAAATTCAGCTAGTGGTAACCATGTGGTCCAATCGTCTTGTTGGTAACTGACATACATTCGAAGATATTGTTCGAGGATTTGGTTAACTCTTTCTGTTTGACCGTCGGTTTCAGGGTGATAGGCCGTGGAGAGGTTCCTCATGATATTGAGTTGTTGACACAGTTGGGTCCAGAATGTGGATACAAACAATGAGCCTCTATCTGAAATAATATCATTTGGTAAGCCGTGTTTAGAAAACACATATTCTAGAAACAATTTTAAAAAATCTTCTGCTGTAGCAGTAGTAGTGGTTTTAATGAAAATAGACATTTTTGAAAATCTATCTACTATTACTAATATAGCATCAAAATCATTAGAAATAGGAAGTTGAGAAATGAAATCCATCGATAAAGATTCCCAAGGTTTAGAGGGAATAGGAAGTGGTTGAAGCAACCCATGCTTCCGGTGACGGGGAGCCTTATTCCTATTACATTTGTAACAAGCTTTTATATAGGCCTTGATTTCCCTGGTCATACCTGGCCAGAAGAAATACCTCGCTATTAACTGGTAGGTTTTATCAACCCCAAAATGACCAGCTAATGGAGAATCATGTTGAATGTTGAAAATCTATAATTTTATCTCATTGTTGTCGGGTATGACTACTCTACCTTCGAAGACTAATAGACCTGATTCAATACTAAATCTTTTGGCCCCTTGCTTCGAGAGTATTTTGTCTTTTAACCCTAAACAATATTCGTCCTTCGACTGAGCTTCGAGGATGTTGGATAGTGGATTTTGAAAAGATTGAATTGTCATCGAATTAAGTTGATGAGTTGTTAAAATTAATTTTTTGAAGATTGATTGCACATTTGCTGGGTTCTTGTCAGCAAATGGGTCCCCCTGCTGTGGGTAAACGTCCTCCAGACGTGAGAAGATATCTGGGACAATGCAGTTTTTCCCTGGGCGATAGGAAATAGAGAAAGAAAATTCAGACAAAAATTCAGCCCACCTGGCTTGACGCCTGGTTAACACTTTAGAAGACATGAAGTATTTCAAAGCATTATGATCTGTTAAGATTTGAAAAGGACTATCTAGGCTGAGAAGAAAAGAACACCATTTTTTAAGACAACGGATAATAGCTAAAAGCTCTTTGTCATGAATTTCATAATTTAATTCTGTGGCTATGAGTTTGTGTGACTCAAAAGCAACAGGATGAAACAAATTTGTTTCAGGATTTAATTGGGAGATGACCCCTGCAATAGCATAATCTCTTGCATCTGTCTCAACTATTGTCAAAGCAGAAGGATCAAAATGTCGAAGAATTGGGGCTGTGGTGAAAGCCGTTTTTAGTACTTCGAATTCCTTTTGTGCTGTAGAAGTAAAAACAAAAGGAATTTCTTTTCTAAGAAGAGAAGTAAGATTGGAAATAGTTTTAGAGTAATCTTTAATAAATCTTCTATAGAAGTTTGCAAAACCCAAAAATCCTTGGAGAGATTTAATGGTTTTGGGCTCAGGCCATTCCAGGATTTTCTGGACTTTTTTGTCATCCATGACTAAACCATCAGTGGACAACGTAAAACCCAAAAAATCAATTGATTTGAGGTGGAATTCACATTTATTATGCTTGGCGTAGAGACCATGATCTCAAAGATGATTTAGGACCTGTCGAACATGATGAATATGTTCATCTAGTGTTTTTGAGAATATTAAAATATCATCTAAATAGACGACTACGAATTGTTCAACAACATCTTGAAAGATATCATTAACAAAAGTTTGAAAAGTTGAAGGTGCATTACACAATCCAAAAGGCATAACTAAATATTAAAAACTACCAAATCTAGTGCGCATTGCAGTCAGTGGTTCATGACCTTCTGCAATGCGAATCAGATTGTAAGCGCCTCTAAGATCAATTTTAGAAAAGAAATTAGCACCATTGAAAAGGGTAAGAAGTAATGACATAGGAGGAACAGGATATGCATTCTTCTTCGTGACTGTGTTGATCTTTCAATAGTCAACACACAACCTAAGACTACCGTCCTTCTTTTTTACAAAGAGGACAGGGGAGCCGGTTGGAGATTTACTGGCTCTGATGAAACCTTTGGCTACATTCTCTGCAATGTAGTCTCGAAGAACTTGAGATTCATCCTTCAATAAAGAATAGACAGGACCTGCCAGTGGTACTGGGACTATTAACTCTATTTGATGGTCGTAGGGTTGATGAGGTGGTAACTTATCGGCCTTGCGGATTGAGAAAAAATCGAGGAAATCGTGGTAGATTCCTGGTAGAGTTGATTTAATGGCTTTAACGTTGATTTGGTCGTCCTCTTCATCTTCGAGAGAATCTGTCGAGGGGATACCTGAATTGAGAGAGCAGAATTTGATTACTTCCAGGCAATTTAAATCCTCTTCAAGTGAAGTCATCGAGCTAGAAGGGTTAGCCAATCGATCATTTAGAGAAAGATCAGATGCTTGCAAGTCATCTGGAAGAGATTTGTCCTCTAGCAGGACGTTTTCAGGCGGGTTGTTTAGCTCCCTATTGACCTGCATTGAAGAATCAGAAATATACTTAGAGCGTGGGGTGATCAATCCCCTAGGCCAATCAATTTCGGGATTCCAATGCGTTAAAAAGTCATGGCCAAGAATGGTATCGTCCATCCTTGGGGCGTCCAAGACTGATAATTCCCACTCGAAGGGGGGAAAGTTCGGAAAGTTGAAAACCCATAAAACTTTCTTACTTACCCAATATTTGGGTTCCTCTGATTCGACCAAATAGATGAGAGTTTGATCGACATCTGTAAATTCTAGTTGAAGCTTCTCGGCAAATGATAAACTAACAAAAGAAATTGAAGCTCCAGAGTCTATAAGACAACTGAAGGGGATATGCTCCTTAAAAAGAATGAATCTCAAGCGGTTTAAGGCAGCTCCAGTCCTTAAGACATGGAGGTTCTGTGCACTGGGAGAGATAAGATAGATTTCTTTGCACACAAGTAAACTATCTACTAGTTTTTTGACTTCGAACTAGTACCTTCTCTTTCCTTCAACTTTACACAGTCTTCCAACTTGTGCTTACCCCCACAATACATACATAACCCATTATCTGCTCGTCTCTTCCTCTCAGCTTCTTTAAGTTCCCCTTTTGGATCCAGTACTTTGCTGATATCGCCTGGAGTTGACCCTTTTGGTCGAGGTTTATCCTTCCCCTTGTTGGGTTGGGATTGAGTTGAGGAGGGTTGATTTGGTTGTGGGTGTGAAGAAGATCCCGATTTAAAGTTTAGGCCTTGAGATTTGTTGGCGTATCGACGATGTTGAAGTCATCCTTGATAAAGGCTGTCAAGTTTGAGGGTTCGATCCATTAAATCTGTCAAAGTAGTCATCTTCTGACCGTGAAGATTTAATTGATCCAGAATCCTCGAAGGAAGTCCTTTCTTGAAATGATACTTAAGGGCAGCATCATTCCAACCTACTCGAGTTTGAAGTGCTCTGAAGTTCGAGATATATTCAGAGGCTTTACCATTATCACTCATGCGGAGAAAATCAAGTTCAATTTCTGCGTTTTCAGTTTCATTAGGGTCCCCAAACAACGTAAAGAGTTGGTCTTTGAACTTTTCCCAATTATTGTTAAGTAAGTGGGTTTCTGTCAAAGAAAGCATGAGCAGATAAGGTTCGAACCATCTTACTGCTTTCCCGGCTAGGAATGAAGAAGCATAAACAACCTTTGATCGGTCGCTATTAAAGGTTTGAGGGTCATTATGGAACAGTAGCTTGCAGGTTTGCAAGAAGGGTCGCAATCTGTCGGGGTGATCTCTGTCGAATTTGTCAGGAGATTTCATAAAAGGAGTTTTGAACTTAGATCCCTCTGAAGACGTTGGATTTGAAAGGGTTTTCATGAAAATTCTCATGAAATCTTCCAGAGAGTTAGATGGTCCAGGTTCTGAGGATTGACCAGAAGGGTGAGTAGCAGGGGCGGATGGTGCCTAGTGCATTGTATCTTCTCCTTCTTCTTCATCACTAGAATCCTCAAAATCTTGTGGGATGTCTTCTAAAGATTGAACTGAGTGTTGCCATTCTCTAAGGTCAAGTGGTTCCAATTAGTGAGTGCGGGAAACAGACCTTGTGGCTGTTGGCCTGCCTCTAGCGCGAGCTCTAGTAGTAGCGCCTGTAGGAGGAGTGCGTTGAACAGCTGCCATTTTAAAATTTTAAAAACACCCAAAAGGACGTAGTAGTGCAAAGAATGAGAACTACGTAGAATTAAATTATACTGTCACTGGAGGACCTACGCACAAGGTCGAGGATGTTCCTGAAAGTGAGATGAGGGTTTAGAAAACTCCTTCGAAGCACAGAGGAATCATTCGAGGAAGTGATTCGAAGGTCACTCAAAGTAAGAGCTACGGGTTCGAGGTTTGCTCGAGAAGAATTATAATATAGTGTCAAAGGTAATAGGAATTCTTAAGATCTCACAAAGGGTTGGAAACTCAACAATCAAAGATTTAGGATTTAGAAATGATTATTGAGAAAATAAAAGAAAGATACAATAATAATGATTTAACTTAAAGATTTTACCACTATTAAATGTAAATACGTTTTATAATTTAATTCTAAGGAATATCAAACCAAATACCCAACCCTTTTATATCCTTTATTCCTCCTCGCATTGACCTCCCTCTCATCGCACCATTCCCATACCACAGACCATTAATATACACTTAGACCCTCTTCACTAATATCCGTCCATGCTCAATTTACCCCTTTTAATTAATTAACAAAACTTTTAATGAAAACTACTAATGTAATATTACATTGATCATAGCGCTGTGCGTCGCTTATTGAAATTAAGACTAAGGCACACTATTGAGAGATTGACTAATTTAGATTTAGAGTTTAGGCTAGTGCAGTTGAATAGTAAGTACACAAAGTGGAATTGCAGTTGCTATGGAGAATTGCTTTCTGCGCTTCGAGTATAGATTTAGAACTCGATATTATTGATTTAATGAGCTGCTTTTGCCTCAAGTGTCAGGTGGCGCGTGACATACGCCCACTGTGGGGAAACACACTAAAATAGGCGACAGGCACTTATTTAGTGTCCTAGCTTAATTAATAGTGCATTGACCTTGTTTATATGCACTAATTTCATTAATAACCTCATTCTTGGCATCTTATTTCATCACCATGCTTAAATTCGCCTAATTTTAGTCAAGGATTTACCTGTGCAAGCGCCTGCCAAGGACTGCATGTAGTTACCCCACATCTCACGCTCTGTTCTAAGTTTTTTTGGTGGTTTCTCAGTCAATTTTGGTTATTTTTGGATGAGAATTTCACGTAGTATAATGTCAGGATTAGCCCCTCAATTTCTACAGTAAATCCCCCTTATTATGAAGCTATTATTAACCTTAAAAAGTCTCCTTTAGTCTTTTATATTATTGTTTTATACGCATATACTCTCTTTTTGTCTTTTTCTTTAATTTTGATGGATTTCCCTTATTATTACTGGATTTTTGCAGGTGTTACTTGTCCAATTATGTCATGGATCACTAGGGATGTTGATGGGAAGGTCTATTAGTGGATTTGAGGCGTCATTAACTTTTTATTGGATGGTATATCAAGGGATTTATTGGGGAACTCAGTGTGTATAAAAGGAGGAGGTTTTTGGGTCTTGTTTTCTTCATTCTTTATCATATATAATTTACCCAATATAACCAAATAAATTACAATAAATATCAATTAGTATTTTTATAAGACTTTTGAATATTATCTGAATTATAAAATCTATTTTTCTACCAACTAAAAAGATTGTAAGCCACATATAAGAATAGTGAGAATTATATTACTGAAACCTTCATTCTGAATTATATTTTACTATTTGTTAGATTTATACTACAGTATTCATATGGGACCATTTAAATCTTCTAGACAAAGACTTTTCAAGCTAGTTCAAGTCAATTATGTTGATCTTAGCTTGACAATAGATCTCTGGTGTGCTCAAAATTTATATATAATATTGAGCTCAATTTCTCATATTTCATATTAAGAATAAAAATATTGAATTTTTTATATTTTCAATGTTGAAATAGGAGCCAAATTAAAATCCAGCAGTTGAGCAGCAGGCTGTTGACTTGATGTATAAAATGGGGCAGCAAAATTAAGTAAATTTTTTGAATGATTTTGTACATGGAAGTATAGAATTCAGCATTTATAAGATTCAAAGAAAAAATGGAGCTAACAATGTAAGCCAAATTTTAATTTTATATATTTTAATGATAATAGTAATTGTTAATTTTTTTTTTTTTCAAGGCTAAGTGTCCCAAACAGTGGAAATTATGAGTACAAGTGTACAAACCTATTATTAATGAATTTGTCAATCACTCACATTAGAGGAAGTAAGAATTTCAAGGAGAGCAGTTAAATTAATGTGATTTTGAGGATTTAAAAGTCTGAGTTTTTGAGGATTTAGAGATGCAAGATATAAGGGAGAATAACAGTCATTTGGCAAACCCTGGGGGAGATGAGAGGGATTAAGTTTAGGTGATAATGTTGAAACCAAACTGATTCTGTTGTAAAAGGCCAAGTCCTTTAACAAATTTCCAGAGTAGGTCAAAGTATCTTGAATATCAAACTCTTGTTGGTCAAGATATTGTGCAACTTTAGAAGAATCTTCAGACCTCCATTGCATTAAGATATGTCTTAACAATCCATCATTATCAATTATGGTGTCTGAACAACACTTGATGTTTGTGAAAAGGTTGTCATAAGTTTCACAACTTGGAAGTTGTTTGAGAATTTCAGTTCTGTTATCTGAATTCTAAGAATCATTGTTATTTGATATAAAGTTCATGAATAAAAATGGTTAAAAAAAGAGATTTTTCATACTTTTTTTTATTCTATATTTATGATTTCTCTTTTTGATTATTTCTTGGGAGCTATCGAAATCCTTCTCATTTCTTAATTTATCAGTATGACCTAAAAACCAACAGTTAAGAGCTCCAATTTGATTTTAGAAGATAATTTGAGTATAGTCAATCAGATATTCAATCAAATTATTTGTTTTTAAGGCGTTTTCCCAGTGTTTAATGAGAATATTTGCCAAGACCAGTTTCCTTTTGTCAAACACCACAGGAAATCTGGGGGTGAAATTCTAGCAGTTTCCTCTATTTGAAACTATCAGGAATTTTCCAGGAAACTGTTGGGAAACCATCCTGAAACTGTCAGAAATATGTTTTTAAATCTGATGAAAAAACATTGAAAAAATAAACTGTCACAGATTGAATCCAGAACAATCCCTCCTTGAGCAGAGCTTAGGAACCACATTGAACATCAGTTAATCTCTGGTTTGGAAAAAGGTTGAACAACATTGCTTAGCATACCTTAATATTCAAATATTAAACTTGAATAAATGTTGCGTGTATGATACAGATGCAAATGCATTTGAATTTGCATGGTGGATACTTATTGCATGTTAAAAATTGATGTCAAATGCCTATCCAAAGTGTATGCATAATGACTATGAATAATAAATATGCATATTGAATATGCATAAAAATATGCATATTGAATATGCATAAAAATATGCATATTTAATATGCATAAAAATATTAAAATTAAATATGCATTAAAAATATGCAGATTGAATATGTAAAAAAAGGTGCATATATGTATATGAATAAAATATATTAATATGCATATACATCTTTATAATGAATATGCATATTTGTCACGCGCCACGTTGTGGTCTTCCAACATTGGCAGGGGCCTTTTTTGTGTGATTTGGCGCTGTTTGTGCATGTGTTAATTGACATCTGTTAAAGAATCGGGTATTTTTCTGCTTTTATTCCATGGATATTGGGTCTGCGGGTAAGTGGGTACTATCATTGGATAGCCCTTCTTTTTCTCTATATTTTATGTCTTTTAGACATTTTTCATATTCTGAGTTTTAAGGGGTCATTTCCTCATTTTTCATTTATAAAAGATTGCTGTTTAATTTTGTTTTTCGTGTTTTACTGGCTAACCTTAAGTCTTAGGGTTAAGTGCTTAGTACCATTGGATAGAGCTAATTTTTCTCTATATTTCATGTCTCAATGTTGTTATAGTGAAATTCTGTGTTTTAAATGTTTTAATAGTTGTAGCTAATTTTTCTAAGTAGATTAGTGGTTTTTATTGGTTTTCTGGCTTCAGGGAGGCCGGGCCGCTTCAGGCAGCATCTCCGACGTCGGGCGGCCCACCCGCCTCTGTTTTAGGAGGTTGGGGAGCACTTCAGGAGGGTTTTTTATGCAATTTAGCGGGTACAGGCACCAGATTGGTGGGTGCGCATGGGCTCTTAGTTAGTGGTCTGTGTGTACATAGTGAATAAGACAGTTTGGGGCAACCTTAATCATCATACAACCATCCGGAGGTGATATCATTGTTCCTTACTCAGTTTTCACTGTTTTCTGGCCACAATTGGCTGTGTTTGTTGCAAGTGAGTTCTTCATTTAACTTAACTTTGGCAACTGTTTTCTCTGTTATAGTCTTTCAAGCTATAGCAAGTATTATTGCTGTCTCTGGTGTGGATTTGCAGCCTACATCAAGTATCTTTGCTGTCTCTGGTGTGGACTTTGTTCTACATTTCAGTTCTTTGGTCTGGTAGTCTATCTGGTGACTACTTTCATGGCTCATCAAGAAGTCAAGTGTGTTAAACAGGAGCTTTAGCAAAACAGGAACCAACTTACTTTAGCAAGTAAATCTCACTCTATTTTTCTAAAGGGACAGGGGATTTTCTCTCTGGTTTTTCTCCAACTCCCTTGGTCAAGGCCTATAGCTAGTACTATAGGATTGTCTACATTTCTGGCACCCAATGTGGGGTAGAACTTAATAGTTCTTTGGAATCTCTGTTTTCTTTGGTTGGCTCTTTTTGGTGTTTTGGACTGGAGGAATGGCTTCTGGTTCCTCTATTCCTGTAGTGACTGTCAGTGGGGGGGATGGTCCTCCTTCTGTGATGGTTAGGGAGTGTGTGAGGATTAAAACTTGGGATGGTACCAAGTTTAATGGGGAGGATGTCAAGTGGTTTCTAGGGAAGTATGAAACTGCTGCTGGAGTGGATGGTGCTTCCTACCTGGACATGGTGAAGCAGATTATCTTCTTCATTGGGGATAGGTCAGTGGAGAAGGAGATTGTGGCCATGTCTGGCTACAAGAAGAGGGATTGGAAATTGTTGTGTAGGGAAATGGTGGATAGATGGGGTGTCAGGTTCACTATGGTGGATCTGAACAAGGTTGTCAGTGAATGGCAATCTTATGGTGGTGTTGGTAACTTGCATAGTTACAGGAAGTTTCTGCTACAGTTTGATCCTGTGGTGGAATACTTGGTGGAAGTGGAGGAGCTGGCACATGAAAATGCTGCCAAGGATGTCTTTTGGTCTGCCCTGGCTAGAGATGTCAGGATGGATGTGTTGAAGCAGTTGTCAAGAAAGGAATTGATGAAGACTCTTTCTAATGGGGATCAGAAGTTGCCTGCCTTGGATAAGATGAAGGAGGCTGTTGAGGCCCATTTGAAGTTATTGGCTGTGGACACCTATCAGGAGGGGTGTGCCAAGTATGTCAGCAAAGTAAGTGAGGCTTTGGCTGAAGAAGAAGTTAGGGAGAAGAAGGAGGAGAAGAATTTGGTGAAGGTTCCCATACAGGAGAGGGACCCAATGGTGGAGCAGTTGGCTGATCTTAAAAAGCAGCTGCACATTTTTGTTCAGGAGGCCAAGAAGGTCAATAAAGCACCTTCTCAGCCCAGAGAGTTTGAAAGGAGGGATGGAAGGAGTGATCCTTGGGTTTGCTCTTATTGCAGTAGGAGGGGGCACTGGTCCAATGATTGTTGGGCATTAAAAAGAGATGTTTCTGAAGGAAAGGTGGAGTTTGATGGCAGGGTTTTTAAGTTCCCTGACGGTTCTTTTGTGAAGCCCAGTGAGGGGCAGGCTCCTGTGGATTTGGTCAGGAAAAGGGGTGGTCTCAATCAAAGGAGGCCAAGGTTTGAGGAGATTCCTGATCAGGGGAATTCTTCTGTTAAAGTAGATGAGGATGTCAAGGGAAAGGGGAAGGAGGTCAATAAGGTCTTTTTTTCTACTTCCTTTGGTGGTTTGGAGTTGTATTCTTGTGGTGGACAGTTAAGTGGTGAATTCTTGGCTGGTGTTTATGATGTGGAAGCAGGAAAGGTGGGTAGGCCTAAGAGCAGTTCTCAGGCCCAACCAAAGCCAAATGCTTCAAAGGTGGGTCCTAAGCTGAGTGCAGCTAGGAAGAGGTACAGCAAAGAAGAGCTGTACAAGATGCAGAAGGGTATGGCTGACATGGGCCCCCCTAGTTTTGGTGCATTGGACCTGAATGGTGAGCCAATGCCAATGGAGGTGGATTCTGACTCTGAGGAGGATGTCCCTTTGGCTTCATTGCCAAAGCCTGTTGGAGTCAGAGGTTCTGGTGAGGGATCTGGTTTGGTTCCTGTTAATGGTAAATCTATTGGTGGTGCTGGTCCACAAGAATTTTCTAGGACCAAGGTGGTGAAGCAAAGAGCTCATTTTGAGAGGCCAGTAGTGTCTGGTCAAGTTAATGTTATGGACTCTGTCCTGGAAAGGATGAGTCAGGGTCAGGTTTCCCTATCTTATGGGGAATTATATGCTATCAGTCCAGGGTTGGCTGATAGGCAAAAAAAGTTGTTGACCAGGAGAAGAGTTTCTTCTGATGAGGTAGAATACATTTGTGATTCTGCTGAAAAGTTTGGTGAGGCGTTGGAAACTCATTTTTCTGCTCCTCTGGGATATGTCAATGTCACTCTGAATGGCAGTGAGGCAAGGGCATTGGTGGATTCAGGTTCTCAGATAAACCTGATTTCTTTGTTTGAGGCAACTCTTATGGGCCTCCCCATCAAAACTGGTATTGGTGGGAATTTGAGAGGGATTGGTGGCCATGTCACTGAATTGGTTGGAACTTCAGAGTTTGTGAAGTTAGATGTTGGAGGAGCCTCAGGGAAGGTTCATTTTTACATTGCTAAAGGTAATGTAAAAGCAGTTTTGGGTGGGCCATTCTTGATGGATTTTCAGGCAAGTGTTGGTTATCATTTTGAAATGGGAATCAGTTTGTTATTGACCAGTGAGGATGAGAGAAGGCTTCACATGAGGTTGTCATCCCCTGGAGAGGATGGTTGGGAGACCAGGCCTGGTTTATCTTCAATGTGCCAGTGCATGGACTGCTGCAAGAGAAGGAAGGAAGTGGGTGCTGCCTCTAGTTTTTTGGAGTGCGGCTCAGGCTCTATTGAGAGTCTGTCTTTTTTAGAGTAATAAGGGCTGATCACCCTAATGCTACAACCTCTCCCCAAGATGAGGAGATCCCATGTTGTAGTAGGTCAGCTCCCTTGGAGATATACCAAGTGGATTTTCAACTTTCTCTTTTTAATGTTTCTCTTCTCTGCAAGTATTCATCAAGTTTTTCATCAAGTCTCTGTTCTCTCTCAAGATTCTTAATTATTTTTAATTCGAGTTCAAAGAAGAAGATTGGTTATATATCTTTATTGAAAGAGATGCGGAAAAGTTTTTGGGCAGTTAGATTGGGGTCTAAAAGTAAGTCCTCCCAACTGTGCACCGCTAGGGTCTCTTCTACACCTTTCAAAAAAAATTACCTGGGCCACACCTGTGTGCATTGGGGAAAGCCCTGGTTATTTTTGTAGGTAAGAAGAAAACTCAAGAAAAGAAGATAAAAATTTCAAGATAATTCATGAAAATCAAGAAATAAATCTGAAGATAATGAAGAAAGAAGATGCAAAATATTTATGTGAAGATCATCAAGATTGATTTTTGGGCCTCCAGCATGAGGTTAAACTGCAGAAAATTATGAAGAGAGAAGATCATCAAGATCTATTTTTGGGCCTCCAGCATGAGGTTAAACTGCAGAAAATTATGAAGAGAGAAGATCATCAAGATTGATTTTTGGACCTCCCCCAATAGGCTAAACTGGCTGGATCTGATTTTGATTCTGGTGATCAGGATGTTTTTGTTGATGAAGATGGAGTTGTTATTTGGGAAAGCTCAAAATTGGAAAAGGGTGTTTTTGTTAGTGAACTGGATTCTCACAAGGTTCAGTGGAAAGGGAAGGACGTGCCAAAATTTAAAGATTGGTGTCCTGGTTGGGCTGCTCAATTGGCTCATGTTCACACTGGTGATTTTGGTGACAGAATTGTACCCTTGGATTTTGTTTTGTTGGATTTTGAAGATGAGACCTGGGGTCAGTCTGGGTTTTATTTTTTTTTGGTGGAATATCTGTTGACCTTGGAGTGGCCAGATAGTTGTGATGATGATACTTGGTTGGAAATCAAGAATAAGAGTCCTGGATTTTATGTGTCAGGAAGGCAGTTGATGAGGAGGAGACATCCTAATCCTCAAGTGGTGGTGACTCAGAAGAAGGTTCAAGAATTGGTTTTGAAGTCTTTGCATGAAGACCTTGGTCATAGAGGCTTTGGGGAGACTTATAGAAGAGTAGCAGACAGATTTTTGTGGCCAGGTATGAAGTTGTCCGTGCAGGGTTGGGTTCAATCTTGTGAAGAATGTCAAAGAAGAAGTCACTTGAAACCTAAAGAGGTGGGCCGTGCTACTGGTGAATCAACTGTTTTTGGAAGGGTCAGTCTGGATGCTGTCCATATTAAAGAGGGCAGGTATAAATACTTGATTGTTGCTAGGGATTATTTGTCTGGTTGGGTTGAGGCAGTGCCTCTGGTTAATTTGACTGCCAAGAATGTGGCAGAGTTTTTGAAGAAGGAGTGGATTTATAGGTATGGGTTGATGAAGTTGGTCACTGTTGACGGTGGGCCAGAGTTTGGTGCCGAATTTAAAGAAGCTGTGGCTAGTGTTGGTTCTAAAGTTAGAGAGGCTACACCTTATTATCCTGAAGCTGAAGGCATGGTTGAAAGAGGCCATCAAGTTATCAAAAATGCTTTGGTGAAGATGTGTGGAGATAGTGCTGAAAAGTGGAGGCATTATTTACCCTTGGTGTTATTTGCTGATAGGGTCACTGTGAAGCCGACAACTGGCTATTCTAATTATGAGTTAATGTTTGGTCAAAAAGCCGTTCTACCAGTAGACTTGGAAGCTGTCTCTTATCTTGGAATTGATTGGGATGACATGCACTCAACAGAAGATTTGCTCTGTGCCAGGATGCAACAGTTGGAATGTAGAGAGGAATGTCAGGAGAAGGCATACTCTAGAATGATGAAGATTAGGAATCAATCAGTCAGGTACTGGGACAAGAAGTTGGCTCATAGACTCAGGAATCCCTTGAAACCTGGATGTTTGGTTTTGGTGTATAATAGAAGTTTGGAGAGTCAGTGGGGGAAAATGTTTGCTGACAGATGGAATGGACCTTACAGA
Source organism: Hemileia vastatrix (assembly GCA_030280995.1). Lineage (NCBI taxonomy): Eukaryota > Fungi > Basidiomycota > Pucciniomycetes > Pucciniales > Zaghouaniaceae > Hemileia > Hemileia vastatrix. The sequence goes on along the minus strand of JASXTE010000002.1, from coordinate 2,123,899 downwards.
TTCAGATCTCAGGCTTCTGGAGATTCTTATGTTTTGGAAGAGTTGGATGGTGCAGTCTTGAAAAAAAGGGTGGCTGCAGACCAAGTGAAGAGGTTTTATACCAGAGGCACTAGGCATGAAGAAGATTGACTCCGCAAAGAGGATAAACTACGGACCATTCTTCAATCTTGGTTTTTTTTTGTGATGATGCTATGCATCTTTTTGTTGGAAACTTTTGTTATAGGGTACCCATGGGTGGGGCCTCTAGATTTTGTCTTGAAAATTGTAGGGGTGAATGATGGGCTGGCTTGTCAGCCAGGCTACTAGATTCACCCAGTGAAATAATTAATTATTTACTGGATGAAGCCGCACCTTATCATTTTTAATTATTATTTAATTATAATTTAGTTACATTAAATTTAGTTATAATAAATTAACTAATTACAGAATGTTAAAATTAAAAAATTAATTAATTAATTAAATAATTAAAATTAAAAATATAATTTTGTCCCTTATATTTTTCTCTAACACCGTGCTCATTTGACAGGTTGGGAAAAAATAAAATTTTATATTAAAAAATAAATATAAAGATAAAATAAGATTTAAATATTCAAATAATATTAAATATATACAAAAAAATCAAATTTCTCATTTAGGATTGACTTTTACAGTAAATATTAAATATATTGATGAATTTCTGACATACTCTGTAAATACATCTTTTTGACGCCTTCTTTTTAGAATAACTTTATTATTTGAAATACTCTTTCTGGAATGTTCTTTTCTCTCTCTCTTCCTACTGTTTTTAGAATTTGATTGCCGTGCTTTGTCTCTACTTTGCCTATAAAAGGCCTCTCTTTTTGTTGTCTTTTAATCATTCTTTTTTACCAACTCATTTATTACAACAACTACAACAGTTAAAAAATTATTTCTTATATTTTAGATCCTTAGTATTTACAACAGATGTAATTGTAATTCTATAACTTATATAAATATTTAAATCTACCTCTTATTTTGAGTAAAGAAATCATACTTGATTGAGAAAATACGTACCTAATTATTGAGAGTCAAATAAATCCTTAAAATCTTCATATTACACCGTACCAAAGCTTCTATACCAAAAGTGAACCTTGACATGGCTGCTCTATCGACAGTTACCCCAGATTGTCTGTTTCCAACCCTTTTTCTTAATTTGGTTGAATTCTAGTATTGGTTTCTTTTCACAGGTTTTAGTCCTCTATGACTTTAAAGTGAAATTTCCTCTGGTTTTCATGTGCTGGTCTCTTCACTCTTATTGGTTTTGGTTTTTTTTGTGTTGGATGTTGTGTTTTCGTTAGAAGGTACCCAGGGGGGGCTTCTAGATTTTTTTTTGGCAAGTGTGGGGGTAACTGATGAGCTGGCTGCTCTGTAAAACAGTTACCCCAGAATGTCTGTTTCAAGTCTTTGTTTTTCCTAGTTGAATTCTAGTTCTGTTGTTTATTATTCAGGTTTCAAGTCCACTATGACTTTAAACTGGTTTGGGACTGGATTTTTTATCTTTGGTTCTTTTAGATTGGTGGTGGATCACTGGGGGTCTCCCATCATTTTTACTTATTGGAGAAAGCCCACCCAGTGATCATTTCTATGGATCGGACTTTCCCTTATTGGACCATCTATGGAGCTGGACTTTCTTTAATTTTGCAGTTATGTTTTTTCTAGATAGAAGTTTTAGATTATTTTCTTTTTTCTCTTTTTTTCTTTTAATTTTGTTATGGGGGTTGTTTAAAATTATAAAATCAAAAAATATAGGGTGTTACCACATCAGGGTCACCTGGATGTGGGAAATCATTGGTGGGGAAAGGCTAATCAATGGGCCGTGCAATGCTATTTTATTTTTATTTATTATTTATTTCATGTGTTTCTGTGTTTCATTATTTTTATTATCTTCTGAATTTCTAAATTTTTTGAATTTCGTTTTCTGTTAACCATTTAAAAGAATTAATTGTGTATCCACATCAAGGTGCACTTGGATGTGGGTAAGGTCTCAGGGGATCAGCTCATAAATGGGCTGGGGGATACCATTTGTATTATTTTTTATATTTTATTTTATTTCATTTTATTTATAAATTTTTAATTTTAGTATATTAGTAAAAAAAAAAAAAAAAATCTGAAATTATTTTTATTATTTGTTTTATATTATTATTATGTTTCTAATCTTTTACAGGAGCTCATTGTCTGGATGATGAAGCTTCTGGAGACTGGTCCAGATTGTGATGACATTTTTGTTTTTTGTTGGGATTGTGGGAAGCACTGTGTTCTTTGAAGTGCATCCTGCTGGAGAGATGATAGGGATTGTAATGGTCAGGAATTGAATTAGAGGGAAGTTCAGAGGAGGAAGAAGAAGAGGCAGGAATGGAGTGCTGGAGGGTGCGCTTAATGATCCTAGACGTTTTCCAGTGGTCGTCCAACAGGCGCTTTCTCAGTTATTTTTCAAAGTCATTCAAAGGTCCATGGAGGGCGAAGGCTTTTAGCATGTTGGAACACATGGTGCTTAGGTGTTTCTTCATATATCCATAATACAGGGTCAAAGAACTTTCAAGAGGTTGACCAACTCCAATAGTAGATTCAGGAGGAGGGGTGCCAACTAGACAAGAAGAATTGGATCAGTAATTATTTTTGTTGAAGAAATGGAATAATTAATTTGGTACTTACAGATTGGAAGCTCATCAAATATGTAAGCAGCTGAGATTTGGATCTCTGACAATTTTGTAATGGTCATAGTGGGTGGATCAACTAGGGAAAGATATGGATTCTCATGGTCTTCCTCTGAAGGATCCTGAGAAGGTGAACTGGGATGCTAATGTTCCTGGGGCCTAGTTGGAGCAGTGAGACTTTTGTTGTTGTTGTGATTGTTATTTCTGTTGGATTCAGCTGGAGGAGGTGCTGGTGATGGAGTACCAGGGTTGTTAAAGGATGTAGCAGGAGAGCGGGATTTGGAAGCAGATTGATCTCATCTGGATGGAGATTTTGAAGAGATGGAACTGTCAGAAGAGTATTTGGCTGACAGAGGAGAGGTGTAGTTTCTTTGTCTTAGTTGGGGACGAAGTTGTTGTTGTGGAGCAGTGTGTGGTGTTCTGGTTTCTTTTTGGGGTTCTCTGGAAGGTATCTTAGAAATCTGGGAAATTTTGGTGCTTTTGGACTTTGGAAGGGTGGATTGCATTGCTCTGGGAGCAGTAGGAGGTAGTTAAGTTGGGTTGTTGTTGTTGTCTGGATGAATTTGGCTGTTTTCTGGCCGTTTTTGGAGGTTTTGGCCCTGATTTTCACTGTTTGGTGAGGCCGGCAGGCCGCCCAACATTGGCCGGGCCGCCTGGACAAGGTCTAGAAGCCTGGGAGTTGATCTTGAAGATTTTGGAGCTAATTTGGCGGAGATAAAAGCAGTTTCTTGTGAGGCTAAGGCTGGTCTTTTGGGAAGAGTGCGGGAAGCTAAGATTATGGATCTTCTGGAAGGAGCAGAAAATAGAGAGGAAGAGGAAGGACCAAGCTCTGGGGATCTGGTAGGGGATCTGGAGATGTATTTGTGAGAGGGAGAAGGCAGAGGAATAGGGTAGTTGGCGTCTCTGTCACATCTTTTCTTTTTGGAACAGCAAGAATCACAAGCCCTGTTGTAGAATTTGGATTCAGGATTTTGAAGAGTGAATGTGCAAGGTCTGCACATGTGGATGCACTGTTTGAAGGAATAGTCCTTGGTAGCAGTGAAGCAAGGGAGAGTAGAAGGGTTAACATCAGGAGATCCAGCCATGATCTGTGGTGAGAAAAGATGATGAAAAGGGATAGGAGGAGATTTTTGTCAGTGATGGGTAGATGATGAAGTGAAGGTGGAAGTTCAGCAGGTTGGCTGTAGAGGTGTGCTGCATGAAATTGGCTACGTCTATTTTATGCTAAATTCCATCAGTCCATCAAGACTCTAAACTGAAAAAGCCATGGTATCAAGACCAGTCCATCAAGAATTTAAACTGAAATCTGGTTTCTGTTAGTCCTCCAAGACCTTAAACTGGCTGGTTTCAAGATTTTATCAAGATTAGTCCGTCAAGACTTTAAACTGAACACTGTGTTAGTCCCCCAAGATTTTAAACTGAGGGTTGTAAGTCCCCCAAGACTATAAACTGAGGAAAAAGTTTTTGTTGTTGGAGTTGGTTTTGAAAGATTGGTGGAGGGTATCAACAGGGGGAGCCTCCGAATTTAGCAAAGGCAAGTTTGGGGGTAATTGATGGGCTGGCAGCTCTATTCACAATTACCCCAGAATGTTAGTTTTTTCTCTTTGTCTTAATGTGGTTGATCTCTGGTTCTGGGTTTATAATTTAGGTTTTGAGTCCCCCAAGACTTTAAACTGAGGGTTTTTGAGTTGCCCAAGACTATAAAATGAGGATGGTCCCCCAAGACTTAAAACTGAGGGTTGTTTGTGGTTACATCCTATAGAGGGTGTGGTCAATTTTTCTTTTCTGAATCAAACTCAAGTACTAGTGGAATTACAGAGGGAATCAAGAGATGAAATGAAGTGTTCAGAATTAGCCTTGAACTAGTGAATGAGATGTCTTCTGTTCTCAATGTCCTGTGGATCTCTAGCAGGAGTGGATTGGAAATAGTGAAGCAGAATTTGTTTCTGTTGAGATGTGTGTTGTTGGAACTTGGCCTTGATAGTGGGCAAGTGCGTTGGTGTTGGTGGTGCAATGGATCCTACATTGTTATCATCACTATCAGAAATTGGAGGAACTGAGAAGTTATCAGTTTTAAAAGTTGAAGGAAGGAATGAATGTTCTTTACCATCAGATGGACCAGGGATGGGGGAACTAGTTGTTTTATGGGTTGTGGCACTCTTCTGGGAAGGGTGGAGCATTTTGATTTATCTTGGTATCAGGATGGATGGCCTAGATCTTTTGGTTCTGGAAGAAGAAGGACCAGGTTGAGGTGGAGGTGAATCTGTTGTGGAAAAAAGTGGACCAGGTCTGTGGCAGGTCTTCTTTCTGGATTGGCAGACATTGCAGGACGTTCTGTATGGATGGATAGGTGGTGTTATGGCGCAGATTAAATTATTGTCAATGCATTATTGGCAGGGGCCCATTTCAGAGGCAGATTTGGGAAGAAGGTTAAACATGGTGGTTGGATTAAGAAAAAATGCGGAAATTCTCAATTGGAGAAAGGATGTGGTCTTCCAACATTGGCAGGGGCCTTTGTTGTGTGATTTGGCGCTGTTTGTGCATGTCTTAATTGACATCTGTTAAAGAATTGGGTATTTTCTGGTTTTATTCCGTGGATATTAGATCTGCAGGTATGTGGGTACTATCATTGGATAGCCCTGGTTTTTCTCTATATTTTATGTCTTGTAGACATTTTTCATATTCTGAGTTTTAAGGGGTCATTTCCTCATTTTTAATTTATAAAAGATTGCTGTTTAATTTTGTTTTTCGTGTTTTACAGGCTAACCTTAAGTCTTAGGGTTAAGTGCTTAGTGCCATTGGATAGAGATAATTTTTCTCTATATTTCATGTCACAATGTTGTTATAGTGAAATTCTGTGTTTTAAATGTTTTAGTAGTTGTAGCTAATTTTTCAAAGTAGATTAGTGGTTTTTGTTGGTTTTCTGGCTTCAGGGAGGCCTGGCCGCTTCAGGGAGGCCCGGCCGCTTCAGGCGGCATCTCTGACGTCAGGCGGCCCACCTGCCTCTGTTTTAGGAGGTTGGGGAGCACTTCAGAGGGATTTTTATGCAATTTGGCGGGTACAGGCACCAGATTGGTGGGTGCGCATGGGCTCTTAGTTAGTGGTCTGTGTGTACATAGTGAATAAGACAGTTTGGGGCAACCTTAATCATCATAAAACCATCAGGAGGTGATATCATTGTTCCTCACTCAGTTTTCACTGTTTTCTGGCCACAATTGGCTGTGTTTGTTGCAAGTGAGTTCTTCATTTAACTTAACTTTGGCAACTGTTTTCTCTGTTATAGTCTTGCAAGCTATAGCAAGTATTATTGCTGTCTCTGGTGTGGATTTGCAGCCTACATCAAGTATCTTTGCTGTCTCTGGTGTGGACTTTGTTCTACATTTCAGTTCTTTGGTCTGGTAGTCTATCTGGTGACTACTTTCATGGCTCATCAAGCAGTAAAGTGTGTTAAACAGGAGCTTTAGCAAAACAGGAACCAACTTACTTTAGCAAGTAAATCTCACTCTATTTTTCTAAAGGGACAGGGGATTTTCTCTCTGGTTTTTCTCCAACTCCCTTGGTCAAGGCCTATAGCTAGTACTATAGGATTGTCTACAATGTGACACTCGAGGCGAAAGTAGCTCATTAAATCAATAATACAGAGGTCTAAATCCATACTCGAAGTGCAGAAAGCTATTCTACATAGCAACTGCAACTTTCCTTTGTGTACTTGCTATTCAACTGCGCTAGTCTAAACTCTAAATTTAAATTAGTCAATCTCTCAATAGTGTATCTCAGTCTTTCCTCAATAAGTGACACACAGTGCAATAGTCAATGTAATAGTACACTAAAAGATTTATTAAATGTCTGTGAATTATTAAAAGGGGTAGTGAGCATGGACGGAATGGATAGTGGAGGATTAAAGGGTTGACGGATGTTAGTGAGGAGGGTCCAGTTGTAACAGGTGTATTTTTAATGGTCTGTGGTGTGCAGAATAGTGGATAGGTATGAGGTCAATGCAAGGAGGAGTAAAGGATATAAAAGGGGTTGGGTTTTTGGTTCAACATTCTTTAGAATTAAATTATAAAACATATATATAGTTAATAGTGGTAAAGCTTTAGGTTAAATCATTATTATTATATCTTCCCTTATTCTCTCAGTAATCATTTCTAAATCCTAAATCTTTTGATTATTGAGTTTCCAAACCTTTGTGAGATCTTAAGAATCTTAATATTACCTTTAAATTATATTAGAATTCTTATTGAACATATCTCAAAGCAGTAGCTCTTCCTTCAAGTCATCTTTGAATCACTTCTCTGATCATTTCCTCTGTGCTTCGAAGAAGTTTCTAAACTACTCTCCTCATCTCACTTCCAGGAACACCCTCAACCTTGTGCGTAGGTTGTCCAGTGAGATTTGTCCAATTAATTTAAATCTGTTTTCATAATGAATTCCCAACAGCTTCTCCTCATCTCACTTCCAGGAACACCCTCAACCTTGTGCGTAGGTTGTCCAGTGACACTTTGTCCAATTTATTTAAATCTGTTTTCATAATGAATTCCCAACAGCTTTCCAACCACTTCCCAACATCTTTAAATGAGGGGCATTGCTAGAAATACCCCCCCCAAATTTTCTGTGGTGAATCAGATAAAAAAGGAAAATAAAAGTAGCATTATACTGAAATATAAATCACAGAAGGGAAGAATATACACATGATACCAAAGATTTAATAGCATATTTAATATAAGAATGAGAATTATCTATCTGTATAGAAATATAGAATAGAAAAAAAATAAAAAATTCTTATTCCCCTTTATGATTCCTAAAAAATCCTTAGTGCTTCAAGAATCTTAAACAATTAATATAAACTCTGATTGCATTTAAATATAAAAAATATAAATATATAACTCTATTTACAACAAGGACTATTTAAAAATACTTAGATGCGCACTTATTTACACTACAGCACATTTTTGTTTTGCCATGGGGCCCAAAAATTACACAACAGTTATGCAAAAGTTACAAAAAAGTTCTTTTTTGCACTTAAGACCCTCCTAAGACCTTTTAGCACAAAAAATAATTGTTACTTAACTGTTGCATAATTGTTGCGCCATTGTTTTTCCCCAACACAAAACAAACATTTATTGTGGTGTTATACTCAATCAGTCTAAAGTGTGCATGATAGTGGTATGCTTTTCTTTTATTACGTTTCATATAGCTATCCACCCACTACTTGTCTTTCTTCATCCTCACAATAACTATCCTAACCCTTGGTTCTTTTGACCATTGCTTTTCCTATTCCATTTGCTTTACGCTTTTTTATTCTCTTTCCTTTTAATCTAAAAATTATAATACCCTTTTTATTTTCACATGCTTTTCTTATGATATATCTCTTTTTCTCCTTTATAAGGTGATCCTTGAATCTTAAGTGAAGATTGTAATTCTTCATCTTTCTCTTTTCATTCTATTTGATTGCTTTTACTTTTTTTTAATGATTTTGTGGAATCTTTTAATTATTTACTTATTTTGTTCGTTTTTCCATTTAGATTTTTTGACATTATCTGAAGTATTGTATTTTTTTGTTATTAATCACAGTTATTTTGAAAAATATAATTACATGGAATCAAAGACTGATCTACATATAGTAACTTATAGGGGATCTTTTCAGGGATGATCTTGTGCAATAATAATTAGCTATTAGTAGTAAAGCAGTTGTATGGAAGATATTGACTTCATTAAAGATATTAAGTTAGCAAAAAAAGGAATTCATGATAAATTAAGTAATAAATAAAAAGTAAAAGAAATAAAAAAGCTAGAGTAGGAAAATATGAATGAAAACACCCCCTCCTGTAACTCTTTGGATTTCTGTTGTACGTTTTAAAAAGACTTTTCTATAATACTAAGCTATATACACAATCCAAGATAGGTTGGTTCTCCTTTCAAAAACTAATTAAAAAAGAAGAGCCTTGAAACTCTAATATTTAAAGAAAGTGAAAGCACATTTTTTAAGTGACGTTATATATTTTTCTGGGGAAGAAAGAAGAATGAATTTATAGAGATCTTTAAGAAAGGCATAATATAGTTTAATATATGTAATCTATATGTTATCTATATCTATTCTATGTAAGCCCTATTATTCTCATTCACTCCCTCTTTAAGTTCTCTATCTAATACTATCTTTACTGTAGCAATAAAATAACTCTACAGCACTACTTCTGGTATGCACACCCATTATGTACAAAAAATAAAATATATCTATAATTTCTTATCTAAGTATTAATAATAAGTCTACTTAACTTTCTTCTCCTCTTTTTTCATATTCCTCTTTTAAAATTGAGTTCTCTTTTATATACCAATATGTTCAGAGCCTTTCTACTATGCTCTTCTTCCTACTGGCTTTCCTACACAAGTTTAGTGCTAATACAAGAATATCAAGCAGTAACTAAGTATCTCAATAATCTATTTACATATTTTAGCATAATTCTTGGTCCTGATAGCTCCTGAAAAAATTATACAAGTACAGATATTAGTGCCTGGCACTCCACCTTTTGTACATACACTATTCTTCTGGAGATACCTGAAAAAATAATAGGTAGTGTACCACCTTTACTACCTATTGTAATAACCCATGCTTTCTGTGTGATTATCAAATAATTGTGAATCCATCTGTGCTAAGTAAATACCCTCCCTTCAAGCCTTACTTCTTTTTCTTCTATTCTTGAGCACTGCTTATTAACCCACTTGATCTTCTAGCACTGCTTTTAAGTGTGAAACCTCTACCCTCTCTTGTCCCTACCCCTTAATCCATGCTATGCCTCTAGTGCTGGTTGTGACATCTTCAAGTACACATTTTAACTTCTTGTATTATAGTCCAGTATGCACTTTCCTCTAATTTTTAGTTGCTGCAACTTGTATACCCATAATAAACAAAAAAAACTGTGTGCAGAGAGTCTACTTTTTCTGCATTATTGAAGGCCCCTATTTTGTGCCTCCATAACCATCCTTCTTAGCAACCCCTTTTCTGTGCTTCCTGAGAACTTAGAAAATTTCTGAAATACAGAGAGATTTGTACCACAGTCTTCTTCTACTTGTGACTTTCCCTAAGTGCTACAAAACCAGGTGCATATCTTGCACTTTTTTCTCATTCCTCCTTTTTCTTTTCTTCTATTCTCTAGTTTATTTTCTTATATTCTATCATCTTATGTACTTCATCATGAAACCCAATAAAGATATTTTCAATACCACATGCCAATTTTTTGACACACAAAAATCCTTTGTTGCCACAATTTCTACTGTCAAGACTATTCTTACTTGAGTCAAGAGTTTCAATCACTGTACCAATAAGAGCATTAATCCATGCCGTCTCTCAAAAGCTTACCATGGTAACCGCTTTTTTTCTATGAGCTCTTTCTCTTTGATTTCTTAATTATTTTTCACTAATTCAATTTCTTTTCTTTTTGCTAGTGATGCGAAGTTTGTAAAATTCAAAAAAAGAAATGCAGTAAAAATGGTCCCCCTACCATTACTACCCCTACTGCTGCTACTGTCAGCCTTAATACATCAACATTAAACCTTATGAGTAAGTTTGCTATTAAGAGCCCTGCTCCAAAGAGAGTAAATGAAACACACAGCTTACTGATGTTGAGCACCACTTCAAACTCCACTCATCATTTTTTCTTTTCTGAAGTGTCAATCCATACTGTAAGTCTCCCTAAAAAAATCTTTTCATTTACTGAAATGCCTCTCCCTTCAACTTAGGAGGCCCCTTTATGCCCCATAAACCACAAGGCCAATGACTCCTTGCATTGAGATCATTATCCCATGTCTCAAACAAGACCCATTTAGGGCTACCACTCCTGGTTCCCTCTTTTCACCGCCTAGTGAGGATGAACTCACCTGGCCTGAACAAGAGGCCACCCCTCATCTTACCAAATTAGATGATTTTTTTCTACTTTTCTAACCATTTTTGACACATTTGAGGATTAGGCTCCTTGAATTCAACTCCCTTTACCTGAAGATTGATAAGTCCTCAATAGAGTTGTCCCCGCTCCTTACTACTGCACCATCAATATCGACAATACTGCCTTTGAAACTGTCTTCACCTATTTTGAAAACACTCTGGCTCTTGATAAACAGGATATAAAAAATCAAGTTTCCCTAGTCAAAACTCTGAATTCCACTTATGAAAATATCTATAATTATTAGGAGTAGGCCTTCCTTGATAGGCACTAAAGTAAGTCCCATCCTTTTCCTTATCTTTTTCTACATCACTAACTTTTTTTAAAATTCTTCCATTTTCAGCATCTTTTCTTCTATAACTAATTTTCCAATTTGTATCTTACTGTAAAAAAAATTTGTACCTAGTGTATTATTTTTTTCTCATATTCTTGAAGTAAATTCAGATTTTCCAAAGGTCTTGCACTATGCAGGGCTAACCTTCTTTCTCAGTTAACCTCTATACACTTTACTCTTCTGCTCATTAGCCTCCTCACTTGGATACTATTCAGTGCTTTCCTTTCTTTGCATCCTTACAGCACCTGATTTATTATAAAACTAAGATTTTATTGATCTGTGATGGAGATTTGTTTTAAGTTTTTGTACTTTATAGGTGTTCAACCAGGTAAGTAAGATATCTTAACTATTATAAATGTTGACTACTAAACTATAAAGAGAAACAAAAAAATATGAGAAAAAAAACAAGCAGAAAAGAATTTGAGCACAAGATGAGTAATATTCATTCCATAAAACATAATATACCAACCTTTATAGGAGTTCAACCAGGTAAGTAAGATATCTTAACTATTATAATTGTTGACTACTAACCTATAAAGAGAAACAAAAATATATGAGAAAAAAAACTAGCAGAAATAACTTTGAGCACAAGATGAGTTAACTAAACAGAAGTGTTTACATGTATATATAGTGCTATTCTACTTTACTGAGAGAAGTTATTCTCATGTACATGCTTTGATAGAACATATTTATTATAGTTAATACAAAAGTTTTTTAATAGATAAAATGAAACAGATGAATGGAACAAGTTTTAGTATAATGAAAAATATAACTACACTTATTCTTACATCCTCACTCATTAAATGAAACTTGTGAAATATTTAGTTCTATAACCCACATTGAGTCTCAGAATTGTTGAAATTTAATTTTTTCTATTGATTTTTTCATGATGTCAGCTATCATGTCTTCAGTTTTACAGTATTTGAGTTTGATGTTAATCAAGGTGACTTGTTCTCTTATCCAGTGAAAGTTTACTTCAATGTGTTTTGTTCAGGAATGCGCTAATGGGTTTCTTGAGAGATCTATTGATCCTTGATTGTCTCCATACAAAAGAGTAAAATTTATTTGTGTAAAGCCTATTTCCGTTAGCAGTCTTCAAAGCCATAGTCCATCTTTATCCGCATCCAAAAGACCTCTATATTCAGCCTCTGTGGCTGATAATGCAACTTTGTTTTAATTTTTACTTTTCCATGATATGGCACTAAAGTTGAGCATGAAAACATAGCCGGATGTTGACCTCCTTGTGAGTTTGCATCCAGCCCAATCTGAGTCACTGAATCTTGACTCTTTATTGTTTGGTAAAGTAAGTTGTGAAATGTTTTTTGATTTTGTTGTGGTTCCATACACTAGTTGGTTATTGACTTTTCCTTTCAGATATTGTAGAATCCTTTTGAGTGCATTCCAATGTGTAACTCTTGGCTTTGCTAGAAATTGAGACAAAACACTTACAGGTAAGACAAGGTCTGGACAAGTGCATTGTGCTAATTACCTGAGTTGTCCTATTGCTGACCAATAATCAAGGTCCAATAGAAAAAATTCATTATATTCTTGGACAGTGGCAGGTTTGAGCTGAATATTAGATTGCATTGGTGTGCTGTTTGGTTTACAGTCTTCCATCTCATAAATTTCAAATGTGTTGCTAATATACTGACTTTGCAATAGTGTTATCTTATTAGTTTCACAGTTTCTTAAAATCTTCATTCCAAGTAGAAATGTTGCTGGACCATAATCATGGAAATTTTAATCCTTTGAAAGTTCTTTGAAAATTTCTTACCTCCATGACCAACAATCGCCATATCATCTATCCATATGTAGACGTATAATGGAATATTGTTGTGATGCCTAATGAATAGGCATGGATCAGACGTGCTGACTAAAAATTTGTGTCTAAGGAACCAAGACTTGATTTCATTGTACCAGCACATGGGTGCTTTTTAAGTCCATATAGAGCTTTTTGAAATTTGATTGCACATGAGTTGTTTTGTATGCTTAGAATTTTTTTGTTTGAGTACTGTCCTGAGTTCTTCATCCAATCAACTATCCCATCTGGTGAGGTAATATATACAGTTTCCTTTAATGAACTATTTAGAAATGCTGTCATTACATCTAGTTGATAAAAATCTAAGTTTTCATGTGCTGCAATTTCTGCTAATACTCTTAACGTAGTTATTCAGCCTGTTTGTGAGAACGTTTTGTCAAATTCAAGTCCTGTTTTTTGAAGGAAACCTTTTACTACCAGTCTTGCTTTGTGTTTTAATATGTTTACATTTTAATCAAATTTAGTTTTGAAAACCCATCAATATGGAATTGGTTTCTTATGGGATTACATTTTCAAATTTCCATACTTTGTTTTGAAATAATGAATCAAATTTTTTATTGATTGCAATTATCTAGTTTTGCACATTTGAGCCATTTAATGCCTTTTTATAGTGATTTGGATCAAAAGTTTGTTGAGTTTCAAGATTTTCTAAGGTGTTATGTTTTCCTTCAAGCTCTTGAATTAGTGCCGTTGATTCATTGAGTCTTGGTGATCTTCTAAAGATAGCTGGTTCAGTTGTTGGTGGTCCAAGGTTAAGTATTAGGCACCTTTTTGTTTGAGTGTTGGTGTCTGTTACTTCTTCTTGCTCCTCAACTGCATCAAAATAATTCACCATCTTCTTTTTCTATATTATTGACAACTTCTGTGTTGTTAACAATAATTAGTTGATTTGATGATTTATTGACAGCTTTGAATGGAAAGTGTTTTTAATTGAAGCACACATTATGAGAAATTATAATCTTATTTTCATTGATGGAGAGTAGTCTATAATTGTGATTTCCTTCTGTGTAACCCAGAATTACACATGGAATTGATGTTGAGTGAAATTTTCCCTTATTATTTGCTTTGTGTATGTGAGCGTAGGCTGCACATCCAAATGGCTGTAGGTCTTTTAGAGTAGGTGCTCCTTTTGTCCACATTTCAATTGGTGAACTTAGATTTGTTGCTTTACTGGGGGTGAGGTTTTTTAGATATACCGCAGTGCAGACAGCTTCTTGCCAATATGATAAGGGCAGCCCTGACTGTTGTAACATGGATCAGGCTCATTATGTAGTGATCTTCTTCCCTTGCTCTGATATAGGATTTTGTTCAGGTGTATGTAGGGCTGTGATTTGATGAAGGATACCATTTGTGTTAGATATTCTGAGAATGAATTTGAGGTATATTCTCCTCCACCATCTGTTACTAAGCTATTTATTTTCTTACTACTCTATTTTTCAACAAACTCTTTATAATTTTTAAAAGAATTTAGAGCTTTGGATTTATTTTTAAGGATATAAATTTCTCTGAATGAGGTAAGTCCATCTGTAAACTTAATGTAATATTTGTAGCCACCTCTTGTTTTTGGTGATATGCAACCACTCAGGTCAGCATGGACCACTTCAAGCTCTTCATTTGGAGGTCTTATTTTCCCTTTGAATGGGTTTTTAAAAGATTTTTAGAGTGCACATGCTTCACAGAAGAAATTGTCATCAACTTTAACATTGTCAATCACTGTTTTTACATATGGAGTACTGGCATGGCCTAGTCAATTGTGCCATAGCTGGAGCTCTGATATACATGCAGATGACTGTGATGGCTTGAGTTTGTTGGAGATTTAAAGGTTCCATTAAATCTTGGAATTAAATTTTTGATTGTAGCTTTGAATTGTTCATCTCCTTTTGAGATAGTGACATAACTCTCTGAAGAAGTATAGTGAATGATTTGGTATCCTTTTTTTCAAAGATCATTTGCAGCCAATAGGTCATTCAATAACTTTTAAATGTGAATTGCTTTAACTAGTAGGACAATTAATATTTACTATTAAATCATACTTAGATACTAGCACACACTGACAATTGGTGGTCTTTCCTTAATTATTACTTATTATTTAGTATAAGCCTTAGGACATGATTTAAACTCTAGTATATTTTAAACAAACCAAATATTTGGGTCTTCAGCACATTAGTGGGTAATAATAACTTAATTTTTTCTGAAAAGATTCCCTATAATAATTGTACTAATTTTTTATAATAAAAATCAGGTATTTACAGTAGTAACTGTACCCAATACAAACCCAATTTCACTTGGTATTTGGTCACCAATATAAAACCCAATTAAATTGGTATTTGGTTAAAGCTTGGTAAGATAATTATTAAACCTGATAAAGATCTAGTTAATCTTATTATATTTTTTTAACAGATTTTTTCAAATTTTTCTTATATTTCATTTAAATAAATAAAAATAAAAAATTCAGGGTAAGATCCAGTGCTTTTATTAGTAATTGTATTTCTAATAATTTTTGTCTAATAATTACCATATAGGCTTTCCCTTTTGTGGACGTGAAGAATTGTTATTTAAGACACAATGAGTGCTCCACAGGACAATGTAAGTGAAAAACCTGCTTATAACACCAGGTCTAAAGCTAAAAACATTGTTTAAGGACATATCCATGGAGGGCCAATCTTACCCAGAACCAGAGTCTATGAGCATAGAGGAAAAGGGCATCCTTTTAAAAAAAGATAACAATCAAAAAGATTTCACCTCCTCTGCAGGATCAACTTTCCCATCTGGACAAAAAGGTTCTGAAACTAAAGGAATCAAGGTCTACAATGCTAAAGGAGGTAGAGCAGTTGCAAAAAAACTGCAAGGTGGGGTGCCAACAAATGAATCAGGCCTTAGAAGAGTTAAAGGTAGGGCAGCCAAGGCAACAACCACCTACCCAAGGAGGGTCACATCATTTCCAGGAAAAAATTTCGTATAAAAGTGAAAGTGGGATTGGTTCCATCAGAAGTGGTCCGGCCATGATTGCAACAGCAATCCATCCCCTCATAAGACTGCCTCAGATCACCCCTACAAAGGAAAGAAAAGGTGCCAAAAGTCAGGGCTTGCTCCTATCTCATGTTAAGTATATTACCCTCTCAGATTGAATACAATACTAATGATTACAATATAGGTAATGTTATTGATTTAAAATCTGTACAGAAAATTGAGAATGACTTAAGACAATTAGGTTTTGATGTAGATACACCTTATTTATCTTTTGTTAATAACAACAGTACTATTTATAATAATAATACAGTTAACCCTCAGCTTCCACCACATATTAGTGAGATAAGAATTTCCAAAGCAGTGAAAAAATTGAGAAGGAAGACATGGAGTATTTTAATAATAGCCCAACTGTCCATAGAATTGTTTCATAATTATGGAATAGAATGACTGAGTGTGAGGAAACAACAATTAAGCACACAAGTGATACAATTTCATCCTTGACATTGAACATTTCTCAAAGAGTTAGAGAGTTAAAACTTGGCTCTAGCTCCTAAATATGATTCTTTAAGTAATATATATAGTGAACTTTCAAACAAATTCTGTGAATTATAAAAATTGTATGAAGCACATTTATTAAAATCTGAATCAAGAACTAAGTTATCTTTTGCAAAAATCAATCAGAGTGTCTCTGATCTGTAAAAAAATTGAACTAAAGTTGATATTGAAAATTCTAATCTACTAATGAATCAGGATCATCATAAGTATAGACAGTATAAAAATAATCCTTTAATTTTCAAAAATGAATCTCAATCATTTCCCATACCACCACAAGTAAAAACATCTTGTGATAGTGTCAAGTCTGAGAAAACAAATGGAAGTCACCAATCCGTGCAAGAGGAAATACAAGACCATTTATTCAGAGTGAATGAGTTATTGAATTCACCTAAGATTAGTGAAACAAAATCCAATCAGAAGAACTGGCCAAAGATTGATCAGTACCCATTTTATGATGGGGAAGCCAGCTCTGATTGTCTACATTTTATTCAAAGAATTAACAACTTAAAATTCTTATATAAGTTACTAGATGAAAAAATAACATCAAATTAATTTCTCTATTTAAGGATGTTGCTTTATTATGGTTTGAAGCTATATTGAGTGAGGGTAAAGTATACTCTTGGGCTAAATTTAAGCACTTAATTGAAAAAACAATTTGGAGGTTCTAATTTCAGGCTCACTCAGCAAAGATTATATGAGAAAACTATTTATAATCTGTTGAATGGTGACAAAACTATGATGTTTTGAATGAATTTAAATAAAATATTAAAAGCCATTGAGAAAAAAATGGATTTTATTTAAGGAAAGATAAGATAATATATAAATTACCTATATCTTTCAGAGACATTGTTGTAGCTAGAAAAATATTGGTTAATGAATATTCTGAATTTATTAACATTTGTAATGAAATATTATTAAACAATAAGTATGAAGCAAGTTACATTACTTTAAAACAAAATAATGAACCTGTGAAAAATCGGAATTCAAAAACACTTCAGGAGAAGAAGAAAAAACTTTCTGAACCTGTAGTACCTAAAAAGTATGAAACTAATACTTTTTATAAGTGTAAAAGCCTTGCGTTAAAGGTTACAAATACAAGAAAAATATAAATATTGTTGAAAATCAGCATGTATCTGAAAATGACACAGAAAAAAGTAAAGATTCAAGTGATTATGACAATAATATCTCATATAGTGATTTAAATGAAGTTTGTATGTTGGAAGATGATTTATCCATCTTTGAAACTCCAATACTAAATATGGACTCAAATGAATCTTTAATGAATTTTGAGGATTATGAAATCATTAAAGATATACAAGCTGATTACTTAAAAATGACACCTATCATGGTTTCAGCTATTATTTCTGGAGAAAATGTAAATATAGTATTGGACACAGGAGCTGCTGGTTCTGTTGTTTCTACAAATACGTTACAGAAAATTGATAGTGACTATAATTCAAAGCTTGAACCCCTTCAAAGTAAAAGTTGGAGATGTTTTGGATCAGTAATACACCCCATTGGTAGATACAAAGCTGCTGTTTTTTTAAACATCAAAATGGTTTTGTTAGAGTAACTTTTGACTTTGTAGTAATGGATAATACCAATTGTAGTAACTTTTTAACATTTGAAATGACATTTTGACTAATTTTGGTGTGAAATTAGACCCTTCTAATAATAATTTTACAATTGGCATGAATGGTAAAAGAAAATTTAAAATAAATTCTTTTAACACTGTCTTACACATTGATTTATTGATAAATATTCTTTGCAAAGGAAGAGAATCCAATGAAATGGAACATCTGGAAACAGAAATTTAAAAATCATCATTTGGCACTCAGATAATTAAAGCTGAGAAAACAAATATTTTGGACTTAATTTAAGCATTTCCAATGAATTTTCACATGGAACCAATGATCTTAGCCTTGTAAAAGATCATGAGATGAAAATTAGTTTAACCTGTGATATGGATAGTATTCCTGCTAGTGTTAAAAAGGAACCATACCCTGCTTCACCAATAAAGAGGAAAGACATATTTTAAAATATTAAGATGTTATTAAAAATGAACACTCTTGAGAAGGTTGAAAATACACCAAAATATTGTGTAATATCACCAGTGCTAATTTCTTATGAACAAGATAAAGAAAGACTGTGCATTGATTATAGAGAATTAAATAAATTTACAGTAGATGATATTTATCCCTTTCCAAGGATTTCATCCATACATTCTACCCTTAAAGGTGCTAAATATATAAGTTGCATATATGGAAATAATGTGTACCATCAAATTCCTGTTTAAAAGAATTCAGAGAGCTTTTTGTTGATAACAACACATATGGGAATCCATAAATATTTCAGAATACCACTTGGACCAAAAGATTCTCTGTCAGTATTTCAGAAGTTGATGGATATAACATTCCATATTGAAATTTTTTAGGGATGATTAATGGTATACATTGTTGACATCCTAGTATTCTCTAAGACATATGATGAACACTTAATCCATTTAAAAAAAGTAGTTCAGAAGATGGATGAAATAAAAATCACCCTTGCGTTAAAAAAATGTAAATTTGGTTTTGAGTCTTTAAAAGTGCTTGGTCATATTTTATCTGGCTTACAAATATTTGTAGACCAAAATAAAGTGTCTGAAATCAAAAATATTGGAATTCCTCAAAATGTAAAGGATGTACAATCTTTTGTTGGTATGTGTGGTTATTATAGACAATATATAAAGAAATACTAATTAATTTCTGCACCAATGACCACACTGATAAATAAATAAGAAGCTTTCATTTGGAATAATAAAGGACAACAAGCTTTTAACAAGTTAAAAAATGTTTGATGATTCTCCTATCTTGGGATTACCAGATCTCCAATTACATTTGTATTATATAAATATGCAAGTTTTATTGGTTTGGGTGCTGCTTTGCATCAAAAACAACTTATTAAAGGGAAAATTTCAGTAGTACTAATTTGCTATATTTCACATAATCTAAGAAGTAGTGAATGTAATTATGGTGCTACTCAACTTGAATGTTTGGCAGCAGTATGGGCTATTGAGAAACTACATTATTATCCTGAAGACCAAAAATTTGAGTTAATAACTGACTGTAGTGCAGTTAAGTCACTCTTAAACATGAAAACTCCTAATAGGTATATGTTTAGATGCCAATTAGCTGTACAAAAAAAAGATGACAAATGAGTATTACACATATAGCAGGAACCTTAAACTCTAATGTAGATCTGTTATCTAGAGTACCTCTACCCAATAATAACAATAATCCTGCTTATGTTCCTAAAACATAGATTATTAAAATTTATGGCATTTATTTTGTGGATTTTGAGTATGAATTTATGCAATAAATTCTTGGTAATTATGCTTCAGATCCTGACTTGAGTAAACTTACTACAATATTAAATAATCCATCTAATGCTTCAATTAGTTTTTTAATAAAAACATTGCCACATAAGTATAAAGAAGCATTAGAAATAGGAAAATTTTCCATTGAGGATGGTTTTATATATTACAGAAAGAAATTAAGCAATGTAATTTTAATTCCTGCTTCAATGAAGGAGTTAATGTTAACCATATGTCATGATGATATATTAGCAAGTCATTTTGACTTCCATATAACATTAACCAGAGTAAAAGATATAGCTTGGTGGATTAACATGTCTGAGGATGTTCAAAAATATGTTAAGACATGTGATTCTTGTCAAAAATCTAAATGATTAACAGGAAAAAGAGCTGGTTTATTACAACAACTTGAGCAACCAAAAGCTCCATGGGGAATAGCTAACATGGACTTTGTAACAGGTTTTCCAATAGCAGGGCATAAAAGTTATAACTCCTGCTGAGTAATTGTAAATATATTTAAAAAAATGTGTAAATTTATTCCTACCAACAAAGAGATTTCTGCAAAGGACTTAGCTTTTCTATGTTGGTCACAAATGTTAAATATAGCAGGTTTCCCCAAAGAAGTAGTTTCAGATAGAGATTCAAAATTTACATCTGAGTTCTGGACTTAACTTATGGATGTTTCAGGGTGTCAATTAAAAGTTTTTACAGAACACCATCCACAAACTGGTGGGCTAGCAGAAAGAATGATACAAATTTTAGAAGATATGATAAGAAGATATTGTGCTTTTGGTATTGACTTTAAAGACAATGAAAAATTCACGCATGATTGGGTAACCCTTATCCCAGGTTTGAAATTTTCATAAAATAGTACAGTATATTCTGTCACTGGAAAAAAGCCATTTGAGTTATGGTTGGGTTATGTACCAAATACCCCTTGCTAAAAATCTTAATAAATTACATGGATTGGATATCTATCCAGGTACAAAATATTTCTTTTAGATGCAATAATTTAGCATAAAGCATGCTCAAGAATGTATAAATAAGGCATTTTGTCACTGGAGGACCTACGCACAAGTTCAATGGTGATCCTGGGAAAGTGAGATGGAGGAAGGAGTTTAGAGACTTCTTTGAAGTACAGAGGAAATACTTGAGGGAGTGATTCAAAGATGAGTCAAAGAAAAAGCTGTTTCTTCGAGGTGCGTTTGATAAGATTCTTAATATAATTTAAAGGTATTAGGGGGTATCAATGTTCAGGGATACGCAATTAGGGATCAGGAATTTTTTTTCCCGGGATCAGACATTATTAATTGCGGAAGATTCTTATTTACTAGCCCCAGGGCTAGTGGATAAGAAATCCACGATAATGCATTATCCCGCCTCTTATACCCCAATTTCCATTCCTAATTCCTGATCCCAAACTCATCTCATCCATGATAAATTTTTAAGAAAGTCACATGACTTATAATTGCTGATGCCATCCTTAAGTATTTCCTCACTCTATGCTACTTAATTTTGGTGGCGAACACTTAAGTTTTTTTTCTATCTACATACCTCAACTGCACATTTGGCGGTGAATCTCCACTTCCCTCATCACATAACCCTTCCACCAGCAACAATGAAACACCTCTCTACTAGGAAGCTACTTCACTCAACAATGAATGCTATCACTTTTCTTTTAGTTCTTTACTATAAATCTGACTCTGAATTGAAAGATGCTTTAGCTTATATGTGTTTTCTTTCCAAAAAGCGTTACATCATCACCAGGGGGCCAAATCTTTATCATGATCCCCAATATGATCTGGCCTCCATTCTCAACATTCCTCATTTAAACTTCACACAACTTTTTAGAACTTCTCCTGATTCTTTATTCAAAATTTATCAACTCATCTCCGATCATCCTATCTTCCATAACAATTATCATAACAAACAGCGTAATCCTGCCATCCAACTTGCTGTTGCTCTATGTCGCTTTGGCTCAAATGGAAATGGTGCTGCCGTAAGACGTTTGGATAATCTCTTTAACATAGGATATGGTACCGTGATATTATACACCAAGTGCTGTATGATTGCTATCCTTTCCCTCAAGTCTCAAACTCTTGCTTGGCCAACTCCAGAACAGCGACTTGAATCCTCTCAAGTAATGCAAGCTGAAGGTTTCCCTGGCTGTATAGGTTTTGTTGATGGCACAACCATCCCTTTAAGTCAAAAGCCTGCTCATGATGGCAACCATTATTTTGATCGCAAAAAAAGGTTTCTTCAAAATCTCCTCCAAGTTCTCATCTTTCACAATCTAACTTTTTATCTTCTTTCTAGATACTCTATTGCTGTTCAACTTGTATGCGATGTCAATAAAAAATTTATTGCTTTTCACAGTGGCTGCCCTGGATCATGTCATGACTCTTCCGTCTTCCAAAGAATGAGGATTTCTCAATCCCCTGACTCATACTTTGATGAATCTCAGTACCTCCTTGCAGACTCAGCATATGCAAGTGGAAAGTACATTATACCTGCTTTCCGTGGTGCAAATTCAGAAAATGACCCCAAAACTAAATTTAATTATCACCTTGCACAATCAAGAGTACGAATTGAACATGCTATAGTTATTTTAAAGGGACGATTTTCTAGTCTTTGGGAGCTCAGAATCCAATTTCAAAAAAAATTGAAGATCAAAACTGCAAATCATTGGATCTTGACTTGCGTAATACTCCACAATATTCTAGCTGATTTAAAGGATGAGTGGAATGATCTTTATGAAGAAGATGATCCTGAATCACCACTGGCACTCCCCTTCCTTGATTCACAAATCATTCAATCAACCGGCATACGCCCCATTATAATGCCAATTACTCTCCAACATTTCTCTTCATCCTTTTAATTTTTAATTTTTATGTTTTCATACTTTCCAAATGTCCTCTTTGTGTACTTTAATCACTTGGTTTTGTATTTTGGTTTGTTGCATATTCATTTTTTTTTTTGAATTTACGGTGAATATCTTTTTTTTGGATGGCTCATTGGTTTTCTTTCACCAGCTCAACATGAAATCACATATTTTCTGAAATTGCATATTTTGTCAGGGATTTTTTTTTTCATTCATCCCTCATATCCTTTTCCTATTCTCCTCCAACATCCCTCAAACAATTTGGTTTCATTCATTTTGTCATCTCATCTCTCCAGGTAAGTCATTTTATTCTTTTTTTTGATTTTTTGATTACTAATTATAATTTTTTTTTGTTTTTTTCTGTTTATTTTATTTTTTTTGTCTAAATTTTTTTTGTAAGTGGTTATTTTGGATTTCAATGGTATAATTAACCTTTTTTTTATCTCCCTCTTTACTTTATTTTTTAGCTCCATCACCCTACTCTTCATCCCTCCTTGGCATTGTCATTATCCCCCCTTTCCCTTATTTCACTTTTTTTTGGCTCCATTTCATTGAAACACATACATTGCACATTCTTTATGCATTTCACTTACTCCATATTCAATTTCCCCACAATTCCAACATCAATCTTTCTCACTCTATTTTTCCTACTTTTCAATCAAGGTGAGTTTCATCTCCTTTTTTTCATGCCTATATGATATCTCATTCCTTTTATGAAAACTTCATACTTAAATATATGTATGACTCTTATCTGGATAACAGTGAACTTATAAAACTCCTTTTGATCTCATCTTCATTACCACTTTTCAAGTTTTTGTAAAATTTTGAAAATCAGACTCGGAATTAGGGTTAGGTTTATTCAAATCTAATGTTCTTTTTACTGAAGATTCTCCTGAAGGCTACCTTTCATTTCCTGCAAACAGATTTGAATTTGATTCAGTGGTTGCTGAGATATTGACCGTTAAAGTTGAGCCTTTTTTTTCCCAATTTAAATTTTTATTTCATTTTTTATGTAACAAATTAGGGTTAGGTTTATTTAAATCACATGTCCTTTAACTGAAGATTCTACTAAAGCATATCTTTCATTTCCCACAAACAGGTTTGAATTAGGTTCAGTGTTTGCTGAGATTTTGACCTTTGAAGTTGAGCCTTTTTTCCAAATTTCACTGGTCTTATTTCACATTTTTATATTGCATATTTAGAGGATAAGGATTCTGAAACTCTTATATGATTATTATCTAGGCATTTCAATCATATAGGCATATATTCGTTGGTCAAGAATATCACTAAAGCTAAAAAAGATGAAGATTTTCGCTTATGGGACATTCTACCTTCCTTTGACTCTTTTCTTGCTTTTCGACTCAACAAGCTCTGTAATAAAGCATTTGAAGAAAATCATGAACTTGCAACCAAAGTTGGAATACCGAATTGGTGTGACTCCAAATGGGAAGATATCAGCCACGAATATCTTTTATTTTCTAATGTTATTATCACTCATTCTGGATTCCACAATAGGATTCATATCGATAGGAATGATGCCAATTTTCTTACTTTTGGAATATTCTCATATATCAATCCAATAACTGGCCACCCAATACCATCTCCAGCTAAAATCAAAGGACATGGTTTATATTTTCCAGACCACCAGTGCATCATTGATTTTGGTTTGGGAAATGGTATCATTGAAACTATTTGGAATTCTTCTAAGGATAATCATCAAACGACCAAAGCTCCTCCTGGTTTGGAATCCTGTCAAGATTTCACTCATTTTGGTTGCTCATTTCGAATCAGTAATAAGTTGATACAAAGAATCAATAAGGTAAAGAAAGAAGGTAAAGTTATTCGATTTAAAAAAACTTTATCTAGATCCAAAAAGTATGGGGATTAGAGTTGTCATTGAAAATTATATATTTTTTCATAAATTTTTAATAAATATTTTTTATATATCAATTTTCTCAAGTAATGTGATGAGCCATCGACCTTGTGTTGTATAACAGGTAATCATGATAACATTTATTTGTCTCATGGGGTTCCTCTTGCCTATACCTGTGGAAAGTCCCAAACTTTTGTTTCTCGACTTGGTCTGCATTTTGGCTTGAGGGATTGTCATTACTTTAAACTAGGGAAATTGATATATATTAGATATTTATTTAATAATTTATGTAATTACATTAAATTTAGATGACTTCCACCACTTACTTCAATAAAATGCAGGGGGGGATATTGCCAAATTTTCAAATCTGACATGTGAAATTGATGACTTAGAAAAATTTTGGTGATACCCACCCCTTGCTTCAATAAAATGCAGGGGAGAGTATTGCCAATTTTTTTAAACAGATATAGAATTTTTTTGACTTGTAAATATTTTTGTGATACCCGTCCCTTACTTCAATAAAATCCATGGGGGGTTGTGCCGAAATTTCTTATAAGACTTGTGAAATTCTTGACATGTAAGAATTTCTGGGATACCGGTAAAATGCAGGGGGTAGTAAGGCCAAATTTTCATATAAAACTTTCAAGATTCATGACATGAAAGAATTTTTGTGATACCCACCCCTTACTTCAAAAAAATCCAGGGGTGGGGGATTGTCAAATTTTCAAAGGAGACTTGAAAATTTTATTTAAAAAAAGAATATTTAACATTAAAATACGATATTTCAAGAAATACAGAAAATAATTGTAAAATTTATGTACAAATAAATATGAACACATGAAGTGTGAAAGAAATAAAAGAAACTAGTCAACAAAAAATTTCATTAAACGTTCTATTTCTTCAACAGATTTGTTTGCTTTAATGCATTCGATCAAGAATTCTTTCTTTTTAGAACTTTCTTGGAGATCATGCTTATACTTCATCTGTTCCATTAAGTTTTGATGCTCGAGTGTTTTTTCCTTATTTTTGGATTTTTCAATACTAAGAGTTAACTCAAACTTCTTCTCCTCCAAATCTTGGGCCCTACCATCCTTCTGTAAAGAGAGCTCAAACTTCTTCTCCTCCAAATCTTGGATCCGATCATCCTTCCGTAAGGAGAGCTCATACTTCCTCTCTTCCAAATCTTGTACTCTGTCATCCCTCCTTAAAGAGATCTCGTATTTATTCTTTTCAAAGCTCAGAGTCTCTTTAGCAATTTCCACTTGTTCTAGAGTGAGAATAAAAATTAACATAAAGTAGAAGAAAAGCAGAGTAAAGTAATAAGAGGTATGATATCACTTACCAGCATCACGTTTCTCTAAAAACTGTTCCATCGAAGAAAAAGGTGTTTGTGATGAAGTATCACTTTTTTGTCTTCTTTGGGAGAGGAAATTTAGACTAGTTGAAGCCCTTCTCTTTTTGTTCAACGTAGCATTTTCCTCCTCATCATTGTCACTAGCTTCAGACTCAGTTGATTGAGGATCCTGGGTTTGTTCATCAGCCTTTTAAGAAATAAGAAAAAGATAAGTAAATAAAAAATAGAATTGATAAGATAAAAGAAAAAAGAAACAGACCTGAGTTAGATTTGGTTGGGTTAAATCACCTATAGGATCTACAGAAAAGCTATTTAGATATGTCTCATTCAAATGAGGGGAGGCTTGAGTGGTGGAAGAGGATGGGAAAAGATTTTCTTCCACATCATGTTCGGAGATAGGATCTTCTCCATCCAACATGTTTACAGGATTAACATCAGCTCGCTCTCCAAAAATTGCATCCATCTCTTTAAAGTAAGGACATAAAGAATCAAGTTTATTGTCTATGGATTTTATGCCCTTAGTTATATCATTGTCGGTAATCCCAAAACCAGTGGAAGATGAAAGAGCCTTTGCCTTCTTGTATTTTGCTCGGTAATGCTTGAAGCATTCAGACATCTGTTTAGGCAAAAGATCAATCTTTCCCTTGGTCTTATTACCTAATTCATTTGCCATTAGAAGATAGCCATTAACTTTTGATGCGGGGGGCCGTCCTACTTTAGTGGCATACTCAGTACCAAAACAAGAATCATAGTTAGATTTGGTTTTCAGCCAGTTGATAAGAATGAGATGTTCATCTTTTTTTAATTGAACGGTCTTTGATTTCTCATCTGAGCGGGGGAAAGAGGAAGTAGTGGGAATTGAAGAACAACTGGGTGATGGCTGCCTTTGAGAAGATCTAGGATGACGAGGCATGTTATTATAAATGAAGATGAAAAGGAGCAGAAACAAGCGGATGAGATAGGGAGATGAAAAGGAGAAGAATCAAATAGATGAAATGGGGAGAAATTCTGAGCGGATAGAATGAACAGGATGGGATGAGAATGGAAGTGCGCAGCAAGGTAGAAGGCTGGGATATCCAGAAAGTTGTCCAAGATGTGGTTATGGAAAATTGAGTAAAAAAATGTCGGATAAGAGGTGAACATTGACACGTAAAGTTTCTAATAACCCAATTATTAGCAAAAATAATTGCGGAAGATAATTGGGGTATGCAGATTATTTTCCGCAATTAATTTAATTGCGGATCAGTCAACATTGATACCCCCTATTATTAATATTCTTATGATCTCACAAAGGGTTGGAAACTCAATAATCAAAGATTTAAGTTTTTAGAAATGATTACTGAGAAAATAAGGAAATTTACAATAATAATGATTTAACCTGAAGCTTTACCACTATTAACTATATATACATTTTATAATTTAATTCTAAAGAATGTCAAAGCAAAATCCCATCACTTTTATATCCACTACTCCTCCTCGCATTGACCTCATGCCCATCCATCATTCCGCACACCACAGACCTCCCTATATCCTCACATACCCTCCTCACTACCACCCATTACACCTGGACCCTCCTCACTAACATCTTTTAACCCCTTGACCCTCCACTAACCATCCCGTCCATGCTCACTACCCCCATTAATAACCCACAGACACACAATAACCCTTTAGCCAAATATTGCATTGGCCGTTGCACTGTGCGTCGCTTATTAAAGAAAAAGACTGAACTCACTATTGAGATATTAAATAATTTATATTTAAAGTTTTAGATTAGCGCAGTTGAATAGTGAGTACACAAAGGAAAGTTGCAGTTGCTATGTAAAATTCCTTCTGCACTTCAAACATGGATTTAGACCTCGTTATTATTGATTTAAATGAGCTGCTTTTTCCTCGAGTGTCACATGGCGTGTGACAGATGCCTGGGTATAAGATGCGAGCTCCGGTGAACGTGTGAACACATTCTTCCCACACTATATTTTTTCTTCTACTTCTTCCTTTAGAAATTTTTAATATGTCTAACTGCCCTACTCCCGTTCCCACACCTCCACACCCCAAGGCTGATGGTTGTGTTGTTACTCGCCAGTATACCCACGCTTGAATGGCTTGTGTGTCAATGGAGTATTTCTGTGTCGAAAGCACGGCCACATGAAGCCCTTGCCAGAAATACAAATTTTGTCGCTGGAGACAGGTGGCCTGTGATGCCCTTGCAAAAAACAGGGATATTGAGAGGAGGTTTATGGAGACTAAGTACTGGGTGATTCCTAAGACCAAAGAGGTGGTTGAGGATATTTGGGACGTATGGGTTGGGGATGATTGATTGGTGGAAGAAGATGGAAATAAGGTCAAAGATAGAAAAAAAATTTGAAAGAAAAGAAATAAAATTAAAGGAATTATTGAATTTTAAGATTTTATTTTAATGAATTTTTTAAGATTTTGTTTTTGTTATTTTATTTTCTTAATTTTAATCTTATTTAATATTATTTTATTTTATTCTATTTTGTTTTATTTTTTTTAAAGAAGGTTGAAGAAACTTTTTTGAGAGAGAAGAAGAAAAAAGAAAACAGAGTAAGGATCTTTAGAAGAAAAGAAGTTTCAGAATTCAAAGAAAAGAAAAGAAAAGAGAAGAAAAGAGAAGAAAGAAGAAAAATAAAAGGAGTTTAAAGGTTTTGGTTTTAAAAGATATTTAAGATGAAAAGACTTTAGGAGTTCAGGGGCATTAGAAACATTCATGGCTGGTCCCCAGGATGTTTTTTCTGAGTCATTGAGGAAGCCTTCCCATTCCACAAGGTATTGAAGTTTCCCCTTGCGTATTCTTGAATCAAGGATACGACTTACTTCCCACTCTAGAGGGTCTTCTACTTCAACTGGCTCCGGAGGAAGTTGGTTCCTGTCCGGGTATGTTTCTCAAGCCAGTTCCAGGAGAGATACGTGGAAAACAGGGTGAATAGCCTGCCATTTAGGAGGTAGATTGAGTCAAAATGCAGTTTTAGAGACTTTGGAGTCAATTTAAAATGGTCCCAAGCGCTATTCTTTCAGTTTTTTAGATGGTAGAGTCATTTAAATGTTTTGTGCATCAAGCCATACTTTGTTGCCTGGTTTAAAGGAAGGAGCAGATTGTTGATGTTTGTCGGCCTGTTCCTTGTACCTTTGAATTGCTAATTCCAAGTTTGATTGAAGTTCTTCTTGATTTTGTGATATGGTTTGAAGCTAATGTTCCTCAGGATGACAAGTTCCTACATGGATTGAGTTGAATTGAGTATGTCTTTCATAAACAGTTTCAAAAGGAGATTGTCGTTTTGAAGAATGAGTTGAGTTATTATAAATGAATTCGGCCAAAGTAACCATGTGGTTCATATGTCTTTTTTTTAAATGAAATAAATTTGGAGGTATTTCTCGATGATTTTATTGATCCTTTCCCTTTGCCCATTGGTTTCATGATGATAGGCCGTGGAGAGATTCCTCCTGATATTAAGTTGTCAACACAATTGAGTCCAGAATGTGGATACAAACAATGACCCTTTATTCGAAATAATATCATTATGTAAGCCATGTTTGGAAATTACTTGTTCTAGAAACAATTTTGAAAAATCTTCTGCTGTAGCAGCAGTAGTTGTTTTTATGAAAATAGAAATTTTTGAAAATCTATCTACTATTACTAATATAGCATCAAAATTATTAGAAAGAGGAAGTTGAAAAATAAAATCCATCAATAAAGATTCCCAAGGTTTAGAGGGAATAGGAAGTGGTTGAAGCAACCCATGCTTCTGGTGACAGGGAGCCTTATTCCTATTTAATTTGTAACAAGATCTTATATAGGCCTTGATCTCTCAGGCCATTCCTGGCCAGAAGAAATCCCTCGCTATTAACTGGTAGGTTTTATCAACACCGAAATGACCAGCAAATGGAGAATAATGTTTTCTAAGGAAAATCCATAATTTTATTTTATTGTTGTTGGGTATGACTACTCTATCTTCAAAGACTAATAGACCTGATTCAATACTAAATCTTTTGGCTGCTTGCTTCGAGATTATTTTGTCTTTTAACCCTAAACAATAATTGTTCTTTGACTGAACTTTGAGGATGTTGAATAGTAGATTTTGAAAAGATTGAATTGTCATTGAATTAAGTTGATGATTTGTTAAAATTGATTCATTTAAGATTGATTTCACGTTTTCTGGGTTCTTGTCATCAAATGTGTCCCCCCGCTGTGGGTAAATGTTGTCCCAATGTTAAAGGATATCTGGGACAACACGGTTATTACTTGGGCGATAGGAAATAGAGACAGGAAATTCAAACAGAAATTCATCCCACCTGGCCTGATGCCTGGTTAACACTTTGGACAACATAAAGTATTTCAAAGCATTATAATCAGTCAGAATCTGAAAAGGACTATCCAGGCTGAGAAAAAAAGAGCGCCATTGTTAAAGACAATGAATGATAGCTAAAAGCTCTTTGTCATGAATTTCATAATTTAATTCTGCTGCAATGAGTTTGCTTGACTGAAAAGCAACAGGATGAAACAATTTCGTTTCAGTATTGAATTGAGAGATGACCCCTGAAATAGCATAATTGTTAGCATCTGTCTTGACTATTGTCGAAGCAGAAGGATCAAAATGACGAAAAATTGGAGCTGTGGTTAACGCAGTCTTCAATTCTTCAAATTCCTTTTGTGCTGTAGAAGTAAAAACAAAAGGAATATCTTTTCTAAGAAGAGAAGTAATATTGGATATATTTTTAGAGTAATCTTTGATAAATCTTCTATAGAAATTGGCAAACCCCAAAAATCCTTTGAGGGATTTAACAGTTTTGGGCTCAGGCCATTCCAGGACTTTTTGGACCTTTTTTTTCTCCATGACTAAACCATCAGTGGACAACGTAAAACCCAAAAAATCAATAGATTTAACGGTTTGGGCTCAAGCCATTCCAGGACTTTTTGGACCTTTTTGTTGTCCATGACTAAACCATCAGCGGACAACGTAAAACCCAAAAAATCAATAGATTTAAGATGGAATTCGCACTTATTGTTCTTGGCATAGAGACAATGATCTCCAAGGCAATTTAGAACCTGTCAAACATGATAAATATGTTCATCAAGGGTCTTTGAGAAAATTAAAATATTGTCTAAATAGACAACAACAAATTGTTTGACAACATCTTGAAAGATGTCATTAACAAAAGTTTGAAAAGTAGATGGTGCGTTACACAATCCAAAAGGCATGACTAAGTATTCAAAACTACCAAATCTAGTGCGCATTGCAGTCAGTGGTTCATGACCTTCAGCAATGAGAATAAGATTATAAGCACCTCAAAGAACAATTTTAGAAAACAAATTATCACCATTGAAAAGGTTAAGAAGCAATGACATAGGGTGAACAGGATATGCATTCTTCTTAGTGACTGTGTTGAGCTTTCTATAGTCAACACACAACCTAAGGCTACCATCCTTTTTCTTTAAAAAAAGAACAGGGGAGCCGGTTGGAGATTTAATGGCTCTGATGAAAACTTAAGCTACATTCTCTGCAATTTAGTCTCAAAGAACTTGAGATTTGTCCTTTGACAAGGAATAGACAGGACCTGCCGGAGGTACTGGACCTATTAACTCTATTTCATGGTTGTAGGGTCAACAAGGTGGTAACTTATTGGCCTTGCGGGTTAAGAAAACATCAAGGAAATAATTATAGTTTCTGGTAGAGTTGATTTAATGGCTTCAACGTTATTTGGTTTTCCACATCTTCTTTGAGAGAATCTGTTGAGGGAAGACCAGAATTGAGAGAGCATAATTTGACTACTTTGAGGCAATATAAATCCTCTTTGAGTGAAGTGATCAAGCTAGAAAGATTATCCAATTGCTCATTTAGAGAAAGATCAGATGCTTGCAAGTCATCTGGCAGAGATTTGTCCTCTAGCAGGAAATTTTCAGGCCGGTTGGTTAGCTCCCTATTGACCTGCATTGAAGAATCAGAAATATACTTAGCGCATGGGGTGATCAATCCCCATTACCAATAAATTTCAGGTTTCCAATGCGTTAAAAGTCATGGCCAAGAATGGTATCGTCCAATCTTGGGGCTTCAAAGACTGATAATTCCTACTTGAAGGGGGAAAAATTCAGAGAGTTGAAAACCCATAAAACTTTCTTACTTACCCATTATTTGGGTTCCTCTGATTTGACAAAAAAATTAGAGTTCGATCAATATCTGTGAATGTCAGCTTTAACTTCTAAGCAAAAGATAAACTGACAAAAAAAATTGAAGCTCCAGAGTCTATAAGACAACTGAATGGGGTATCCTCCTTAAAAAGAATGAATCTCAAGCGGTTTAAGGCAACTCCAGTCCCTAAGACATGGAGGTTCTGTTCACTGGGTGAGATAAGATAGTTTGATTTGCACACAAGTAAACTATCTACTAGTTTTTTGACTTTGAACTTGTATCTTCTCTTTCCTTCAATTTTACACAATCTTCCAGCTTGTGCTTACCCCCACAATACATACATAACCCATTATCTGCTCGTCTCTTCCTCTCAGCTTCTTTAAGTTCCCCTTTAGGATCCAGTACTTTGCTGATATCACCTGGGGTCAAGCTTTTTGGTCGAGGTTTGTCCTTTCCCTTATTGAGTTTAGATTGGGTTGAGGAGGATTGAGTTGTCTGTGGGTGTGAAGAAGGACCCGATTTAAAATTTAGGCCTTGAAATTTTTTGGCATATTGAAGATGTTGTAGTTGTCCTTGGTAAACGCCGTTGAGTTCAAGGGTTCAATCCATTAAATCTGTAAAGGTAGTCATCTTCTGACAATGAAGAGTTAATTGATCCAGGATTCTCAAAGGAAGTCCCTTTTTGAAGTGATACTTGAGGGCAGCATCATTCCAACCTACTTGAGTTTGAAGCGCTCTGAAGTTTGAGATATATTCAGAGGCTTTACCATTATCACTCATGCAGAGGAATTCAAGTTTAATTTCTGTGTTTTCAGTTTCATTAGGGTCACCAAACAACATAAAAAGTTGGTCTTCAAACTTTTCCCAGTTATTGATAAGTAAGTGGGTTTCTGTCAAAGAGAGCATGAGAAGATAGAGTTTGAACCATCTGGCTGCTTTTCTGGCTAAGAATGAAGAAGCGTAAATAACCTTTGATTGGTCATTATGGAACATGAGCTTGCAGGTTTGAAAGAAGGGGAAGAATCTGTCTGGTTTTTCTCCATCAAATTTGTCAGGAAATTTCATGGAAGGAGTTATGAATTTTGATCCCTCCAAAGACGTTGGATTTGTAAGCGTTTTCATGAAAAGTTTGATAAAGTCTTCTAAGGAATTAGATGATCCAGGTTCAGAAGGATGACCAGAAGGGTGAGTAGCAGGAGAAGACAGTGCCTCATGCATTGTATTCTCTCCTTCCGCTTCATTGCTAGAATCATCAAAATCCTGGGGTATGTCTTCCACAGATTGGACTGAGTGTTCCCCTTCCCTAATGTTGAGAGGTTCCAGAGAGTGAGTGCGGGAAACAGGCCGTGTGACTGGTGGCCTGCCTCTGGCGTGAGCCCTAGTACCAGCACCCGTAAGAGGAGTGCGTTGAACAGGTGCCATTTTATAAAGAATTTAAATATACCTGAAAAAGGAAATAGTAGTGCAAAAGAATGAAAACTACGGAGAATTAAATAATACTGCCACAAGATGACCTACGCTCAAGGTTGAGGGTGTTCCTGGGAAACTGAGATGAAGGAAGTTGTTTAGAGACTTCTTCAAAGTACAGAGGAAATACTTGAGGGAGTGACTTGAAGATGAGTTGAAGAAAAAGCTGCTTCTTTGAGGTACATTCAATAAGAATCTTAATATAATTTAAAGGTAATATTAATATTCTTAGGATCTCACAAAGGGTTGGACACTCAATAATCAAATATTTAAGTTTTTAGAAATGATTACTGAGAAAATAAGGAAATGTACAATAATAATGATTTAACCTGAAGCTTTACCACTATTAACTATATATACATTTTATAATTTAATTCTAAAGAATGTTGAACCAAAATGCCATCCCTTTTATATCCACTACTCTTCCTTGCATTGACCTTATGCCCATCCATCATTCCACACACAACAGACCTCCCTATATCCTCACAGACCCTCCTCACTAACACCTGTTACATCTGGACCCTCCTAACTAACATCTGTTAACCCCTTGACCCTTCACTAACCATCCCGTCCATGCTCACTACCCCCGTTAATAACCCACAGACACACAATAACCCTTTAGCAAAATATTGCATTGGCCGTTGCGCTGTGTATTGCCTATCAAAAATTAAGGATAAAAACACTATTGAGAGATTAAATATTTTAGATTTAAAGTTTTAGATTAGTGCAGCTCAATAGTGAGTACACAAAGGAAAGTTGCATTTGCTATGTAAAATTGCTTCTGTGCTTTGAACATGGATTTAGACCTTGTTAATATTGATTTAAATGAGCAGCTTTTGCCTCAAGTATCACATTTGGTCTTCCAACATTGGTGGAGCACTTTGTTGGTCTGTTTGGCGTTGTTTTGATGTGTTTTAAATAGCATTGTTCAATAATTGGGTGTTTTTCTAGAATTATTTGACAAATATTGGGACTGTGGGGATGTGGGTATTACCATTGGATAGCCATGGTTTTCTCTATATTTTATGTCTTGATGACATTTTTCATATTCTAAGTATTTGAGGGATTTTTTCTCATTTTTCATTTCAAAAGATAGCTTTTTAATTTTGTTTTTTGCCTTTTACGCGCTAACCTTAAGTCTTAGGGTTAAGTGCTTAGTACCATTAGAACAGGCTAATTTTTCTCTATGTTTCATTTCCCAATGTTTTTGTAGTTTAATTATGTGTTTTAAAGGTTTCAGTAGTTGTAGTTTATTTTTCTAAGTATTTTAGGTGTTTTTGGTGGTTTTCTGGCTTCAGGGTGGTGCTGCTGCATCAGGCAGGCCTCCCGACATCAGGAGGACCTCCCGCCTTGGAGCTAGAAGGCTGGGAAGTGTTTCTAGAGGGGTTTTATGCAATTTGGCGCTCAGAAATGCCAAATTCCTTGGTGTGCATGGCCTCTTAGATGGTGGTCTGTGTGTATATAGTGAATAAGACAGTTTGGGCAGCCTTAATTATCATACACCATCTGGAGGATAAATCCTTGTTCCTCACTCAGTTTTCACTGTTTTCTAGCCACAACTGGCTGTGTTTTTTGCAATGTTAGTTCTTCATTTAACTCAACTTTGGAAACTGTTTTCTCAGGTGTAGTCTTGCAAGCAATATCAAGTATTATTGTTGTCTCTGGTGTGGATTTTCAACCTACATCAAGTATCATTGCTTTCTCTGGTGAGGACATTGGTCCACATTTCAGTTCTTTGGTTTGGTAGTCTGTCTGAAGACTACTTTCTTGGATGATCAGTCAGTCAAGTGTATTAGAAAAGGGGCTTTAAACAACAGGAACCAATTTACTGTAGCAGGTAAATCTCACTTATATTTTTTTAAAGCGACAGGGGATTTTGTCTCTGGTTTTTCTCCAAATCCCTTGCTCAAGGCCTATAGCTAGTAGTATAGGATTTTCTACATTTCTGGTGCCCAACGTGGGGGTAGGACCTGCTAGTTCATTGGAATATCTGTTTTCTTTTTTTTGGTCTTTTCTGGTGATTTTGGTCTGGAAGGATGGCTTCTGGTTCATCTATTCCTGTGGTTCCTGTCTGTGGGGGGGAAGGTCCTCCTGCTGTGATTGTTAGGGATTGTGTGAGGATTAAAACTTGGGATGGTACCAAGTTTAATGGAGAGAATGTGAAATGGTTTCTGGAGAAATATGAAACTTCTGTTGGTGTGGATGATGATTCTTACCTGGACATGGGAAAGCAGATCATTTTCTTCATTGGTGATAGATCAGTGGAGAAGGAGATTGTGGCCATTTCTGGCTACAAGAAGAGGGATTGGAAGTTCTTGTGCAGGGAGAAGGTGGATAGATGGGGCTTTAGGTTCACTATGGTGGATATGAACAAGGCTGTCAGTGAATGGCAGTCTTATGGTGGTGTTGGTAACTTACTCAGTTACAGGTAGTTTTTAATACAGTTTGACCCTGTGATAGATTATTTGGCAGAAGTAGCGGAGCTGGCACATGAAAATGCTGCCAAAGATGTTTTTTGGTCTGCCCTGGCTAGAGATGTCAGTATGGATGTGTTGAAGGAGTTGTCAAGGAAGGACTTGATGAAGACTCTTTCTAATGGGGACCAGAAGTTGCCTGCCTTGGACAAGGTGAAGGAGGCTGTGGAGGCCCATTTGAAGCTGTTGGCTGTGGACACCTATCAAGAGGGGTGTGCTAAGTATGTCAGAAAAGTCAGTGAGGCTTTGGCTGAAGAGGAGAGTAGGGTAAAGAAGGAAGAAAAGAATATGGTAGAGGTTCCCAAGCAGGATAGGGACCCAGTAGTGGAGAATTCGGCTGATCTGACAAAACAGCTACATATCTTTGTGCAGAAGGCTAAGAAGGTCAATAGGGCTCCTTCTCAGCCTAGAAATTTTGACAGGAGTTCTGGTAGGAGTGACCCTTTGGTCTGCTTATATTGCAGTAGGAGGGGGAACAAGTCCAATGATTGTTGAGCTCTGAACAAAGATGTGTCAGAAGGAAAGGTGGAGTTTGATGGCAGGGTGTTCAAATTCCCTGATGGCTCATTTGTAAAGCCCACTGAGGGGAAGGCTCCTGTTTATTTGGTCAGGAGTGTTAACATTGTAATGGAAAATCTTGCTCAAGTCCACTTATTATCTCAACAAACCACCAAGACAATTGAATGCAGTTACGACATAGGCAAAGTAGGAATGTCACAACTCAACATTAAAAGAGACGTCATAGTAAAAAGGATAGAAGATATTATTGATAGAAAAGTGAAAGTTGTAAGGTGGCATGGAAAGATTAAAGACAAGCACAATAGATTATGTAAAGCTGTAAGAGATTACAAGAGTAAAAGAAAGGAAAAGAAGATTAGTAACTATTTACACTTTATGGATAACATTCATTTTAGAATATTAAAGAGAGGCGAGAGACCATTAAAAAGAAAAGCAATAAATCAAAGGAAATATAAATACTAAAGACAAAAGGGAGAAAGCCGAGTAATAGTTGATCCAATAGTGACTTTAACATGTAGAACTATGAAATGCATTAAAGTAAAAGGGCACTTTCATAAACATAATCATTTGACTGAAAATTTATATATAAAGAGAAAGATGTAGATACATTAATGTAAAAAATTAGATTTTGTAATTTAGTTTGAATCTGTAGATATTTTGTTTATAATTCTGAAATATATTATAAGTGTTTATTATATTAAATTAAAAAGGAGAAGAAATGGTCTCAATAAGAGGAGGCCAAGATTTGAGGAGATCCCTAATCAGGGGAAGTCCTTGGCTAAGGCAGATGAGGATTTCAAGGGAAAAGGAAAGGAGGTCAATAAAGTCTCTTTTTCTACTTCCTTTCGTGGGTTGGAGTTGTATTCTTGTGGAGGACAGTCAAGTGGTGAATTCTTGGCTGGCGTCTATGATGTTGAAGCTGGTAAGGTGGGAAGGTCCAATAGCAGTTCTCAGGCGCAACCAAAGCCTAAAACTTTATAGGCAGGTCCTAAGCTGAGTTCAGCTAGGAGAAAGTACAGCAAAGAGGAGCTGTACAAGATGCAGAAGGGGATTGCTGATATGGGCCCCCCAAGTTTTGGTGCATTGGACATGAACTGTGAGCCAGTGCCAATTTATGTTGATTCTGACTCAGAGGAGGATGTCCCTTTGGCTTCATTTCCAAAGCCTGCTGGAGTTAGATGTGCTGGTGAGGGATCTGGCTTGATTCCTGTTGATGGAAAATCTGTTTGTGGTTCTGGCCCTCAGGAGATTTCTAGAACCAAGTTAGTTAAGCCAAGGGCTCACTTTGAGAGGCCAGTAGTTTCTGGTCAATCTAATGTAATGGACTCGGTTCTGGAAAGAATGAATCAGGGTCAGGTTTGCCTTTCTTATGGCTAATTGTATGCTATCAGTCCTGGGTTGTCTGATAGACAAAAAAAATTATTGACCAGGAGAAGGGTTTCTTCTGGGGAGGTGGAATACATCTGTGATTCTGCTGAGAAGTTTGGTGAGGGGATGGAAACTCCTTTTTCTGCTCCTCTTGGTTATGTCAATGTCACTCTGAATGGTAGGGAGGCTAGGGTATTGGTGGATTCAGTTTCTCAGATTAACCTGATTTCTTTGTTTCAGGCTACTCATCTGGGCCTCCCCATCAAGACAGGAATTGGTGGGAATTTAAGAGGGATTGGTGGCCATGTCACTGAGTTGATTGGGACAGCCGAATTTGTAAAGCTGGATGTCGGTGGAGCCTCCGGAAAGTTTCATTTCTACATTACCAAAGGTAATGTGAAAGCTGTTTTGCGTGGACCACTCTTGATGTATTTTCAAGCAAGTATTGGTTATCAGTTTGACATGGGAATCAGTTTGGAGTTGACCAGTGAGGATGAGAGAAGGCTTCACATGAGGTTATCATCTGCTGGAGATGATGCTTGGGAGACCAGGCCTGGCTTAACTTCAATGTGACAGTGCATGGATTGTTGCAGGAGAAGGAAAGAAGTGGGTGCCACCTCTGGTTTTTTAGAGTGTGGCTCAGGCTCTAGTGAGAGTCTGTCTTTTTTACAGTAATGAGGGCTGATTGCCCTAGGGCTTCAACCTCTCCCCAAGATGAGGAAATCCCAGGTTGTAGTTGGTCAGCTCCCTAGGAGATATACCAAGTGGATTTTCAACTTTTTCTTTTTAATGTTTCTCTTCTCTGCAAGTATTCTTCATGTTTTTTATCTATTATCTGTTCTCTCTCAAGATTTTCAATTATTTTTAATTCAAGTTCAAAAATGAAGATTGGTTATATATCTTTATTGAAAGATAGGTGGAAGAGTTTTGGAGTGGTGAGATTGGGGTCTAAAAGTAAGTCCTCCCAATGGTGCACCACTAGGGTTTCTTCTACGCCTTTCAAAAACATTACCTGGGCCAAGTCTGTGAGCATTGGGGAAACCCCTGGTTATTTTTGTAGGATGGAAGAAAACTCAAGAAAAGAAGATAAAAATTTCAAGATAGCTGAGGAAAAGCAAAAAAAAAAATCTGAAGATAATTAAAAAAGAAGAAAAGAATTATTTTTGTGAAGATCATCAAGATCAAATTTTGGGCCTCCAGCATGAGGTTAAACTGCACAAATTTTTTAAGAAAGAAGATCAGCAAGATCAATTTTTGGGTCTCCGGCGTGAGAATAAACTGCATAATTTTAGAAGATGTGATTCAGAAGATGAATCAATATTTGAAGATTTGAAAGATGGAAGTGAGGATGAAGATTTGCAATTGCGGAAAAGTTGTGGAGTGGTGAGATTGGGGTCTAAAAGTAAGTCCTCCAAATTGTGCTCCGCTAGGGTTTCTTCCACACCTTTCAAAAACATTACTTGGGCCACACATGTGAGCAATGGGAAAACCCTTGGTTTTTGTTCCAGGTCTGGTGGTGAAAATTTCCTGAAGATCCCTCAAGTTGAAGGTGGAGCCACAAAGTAAAAGAAGGTAGCGCAGAAGATTAGGCTTGTCAATGAGCCTATTCCTGTGAGTTTGAATCCTCCTTTGAAGAGGCCTTTTTTATCAAGAGATCTGTACTGTACTCTGCTGGTGAAGAACCCTCTTGATTTTGTGGAGACTGCTTGGGTGACTGATGGGATGGCTGCTCTATCAACAGTTACCCCAGATTTTCTATTTCCAACCCCTTCTCTTGATTTGGTTGAACCCTAGTATTGGTTTTTCTTCACAGGTTTTTAGTCCTCTATGAATTTAAACTGGAAATTCTTTTGGTCTTCAAGTGCCAGACTCTTCACACTTATTGGTTTTGGTTTAATGCTTTGGATTTTGTGTTTTGTTAGAAGGTACCCAGGGGGGGCTACTAGATTTTTTTTGGAAAGTGTGGGGGTAACTGATGAGCTGGCTTCTCTGTAAAACAGTTACCCCAGAATGTCTGTTTCAAGTATTTTTGTTTGTCCTAGTTGAATCCTAGTTCTGGTTTTTGTTATTCAGGTTTCAAGTCCACTATGACTTTAAACTGGCTTACTGGATTGAGACAGTCTTCTTTTGTCTATTTGGTTTAGTGGGGGATCACTGGTGGTCTCCCATCATTTTTACTTATTGCAGTGGGCCCACCCAGTGATCATTTCCTTGGACTGGACTTTCTATGGAGCTGGATTTTTTTTTCATTTTCTTTTCTATAATTTTTGTGTCTATTTTTAGATAGTAGTTTTAGATTACCTTCTTTTTTCTCTTTTTTTCTTTTAATTTTTTATGGGAGTTATTAGGATATAAAGAGGGAAAAATCACAAATTATATTATATGGTGATACCACATCAGAGTCACCTGGATGGGGGCAGCATTGGTTGGGAAAGGCTCATCAATTGGACGGGCAATGCTATTTTCTTTCTTTCTCTTATTATTCTCTCAATTTCTAATTATTTCATCTTTATTTTTTTATTTCAATTTATTTAAAAATCATTGAACCGTGTATCCACATCAAGGTGCACTAAAATGTGGGTAAGGTATCAGGGGATCAGCTCATCAATTGGCTGGGGAATACCATCAGTAACTATTATTTGTCTTATGTTATTATTATTATTAATTTCATTTTAATTTTTCAACTCTCATATTTTTGGTTAATTTTGTTATTTATTATCAAGTTTTTTTTACTATGTTAGTAGTTTAAAACAAAAAAAAATTATATAAAAAAATATAAAAATTATAAAAAAATAAATTAAATTAAATTAAAATAAATAAATTAAAATAAATAAATTTAAAATAAAAATAAAACAAATTTATATATATATATTTCTGTTAATTATTATTGTTCTCTCTATTTAGTGACTTATTAATTTCATTCTTGTTTATTTTAATGTCTGGAATAAAAAGCCTCTAACAGTTGGTCCAGACTATGGTGGCTTTTTTTCTTTTTTTTAGGATTGGAAGAAGAACTGTGTTCTTTGTGGTGTAGGTGGCTGGAAGGTGTATATGGATTATAATGGTCAGGTACTGGAGTGGAAGATGCGGGGATTGAGTGTTGGAAGGTGTGCTTCATTATTCTAGACATCTTCAAGTGGTCATCAAGGAGCTTTTTCCTCAGATTCTTTACCAAGTTATTCAACAGACCATGGAGGGAAAAGGCCTTAAGCGTGTTTGAGCACATCATGCTTAGGTGTTGTTTCATGTTGGCGTAATCCAGTGTTAAGGTAGTTTCTATAGTTTTGCCATCCCAATTCTAGTTTCAGGAGGCGGCGTTCCAACTACACAGAAGAAATAGATCAGTAAATTTTCTCTGTTAAAGAAATATGATTTATTAATTTGGTAATTACAGATCGGAATCTCATCGAAATTGTAAGCGGCCGGGGATTTGTGCTATTGAAGAAAGATGAATGGATGTTGAAGGAGGATCAACCAGATAGAGGTATGGACTCTCATGATCATTCTCTAAATGGTGTTGAGAGGATGAAGGAGAAGAAGGGCGCTTCTGTGGCCTAGTTGGAGCTGCAGGGCTGCTGTTGTGGATATTATTATTGCTTGGCCCAGTTGGGTTGGACACTGGTGGTGGAGAACCAGGGTTGTTGAATAAAGGATCAGGAGAAGGTGACCTGGAAGCTGATTGTGATTTGCTGGATGAAGATCTAGAAGAAAGGGAATCATCAGAGGAATACTTGGTGTCCAGAGGAGAGGTTTAATTAGTTCTCCTTCAAGTAACTGGAGATTTTTGTTTGGAAGCAGCGTTGTGTGCTCTGTTGTTTTCAGAAGGTCCTCTGGCAGGTTTTCAAGAGTTTTTGGAATTTTTGAGGATTTCTGGGGAAGAACTTTGTTGTGTATGCATTGCTCTGGGAGCACTAGGAGGTGGTTGTGTAGATTTGTTGGTGTTTAATGGAGTATTTTGGCTGTTATCTGGCTGAATTTGAGAGTTTTGAGCCTGATTTTTGCTTTCTGGCAAAGCGGGCCCGCCACCTGACATTGGGAGGGCCGCCTGGACGCGGTCTAGCAGCCTGGGAGCTGATTTTGAAGC
Source organism: Hemileia vastatrix (assembly GCA_030280995.1). Classification (NCBI taxonomy): domain Eukaryota; kingdom Fungi; phylum Basidiomycota; class Pucciniomycetes; order Pucciniales; family Zaghouaniaceae; genus Hemileia; species Hemileia vastatrix. Next base: position 2,082,091 of record JASXTE010000002.1, on the reverse strand, counting down.
TGATTTTGCCAAATTTTCTGAGATTAAAGCAGATTCTTGAGAAGATAATGCAGTTGTTTTAGGGAGTGATTTGGGAATAGAATGGTGTGATCTTCTGGAAGGAGCAGAAGACAAAGAAGAAGAAGCAGGTCCAAGTTCTGGTGACCTGGTAGGAGATCTGGAAAGATATTTGTGTGAAGGTGAAGGCGGAGGTATTGGATAGTTGGGGTCTCTGTCACATCTTTTCTTTTTAGAGTTGCAAGAATCACAGGCTCTGTTATAGAATTTGACTTGAGGAGTAGGAAGAGTGAAGGTACAAGGCCTGCACATGTGGATGCACTGTTTACAAGAAAAGTTGTTTGAGCAATGAGACAGGGAAGTTCAGATGGGTCAAAGTCTGGAGATTCAGCCATGATCTGTGAAGGGAAAAACAATGAAGAGAAAAGAGATTAATGAAAATTTTGTCAGTGATGTGTAGATAATGAAGAAAGAGTGGAAGTTCAGCAGGTTGGCTGTGGAGCACTGTGCATGGAGGTGGCTCCGCCCTTATACTCAAAATGGGATTAGTCTGTCAAGACTTTAAACTGAACACTGGCAGTCCATCAAGACTTTAAACTGAGAAATGGTACAGTCCCCCAAGACTATAAACTGAGGATGGTTGCTGGTTGAGTCCTTCAGGACTATAAACTGATAACATGGATTTGGTGTGATTCTGGAAGAGGGAATCCAAGAGGGAGTCTCTGAATTTTGTTAAGGCAAGTGTGGGGGTAACTGATGAGCTGGCTGCTCTGTAGAAAAGTTACCCCAGAATTTTAGTTTGTTTCTTGGTCTTAAATGTTTTAATCTCTGGTTCTGTCTTTTTGATTCAGGTTTGGAGTCCCCCAAGACTATAAACTGAGGGTTTTTGAGTCGCCCAAGACTATAAAATGAGGGCTGTTAGTCCTTCAAGACTTAAAACTGAGGATTAGTCCCCCAAGACTTTAAAATGAGGAGTTTTTTTTATTTTTTATTTCTAAATCAAGATTTTTGGGCAAGAAGTAATTACAGAAAAGAATCAAGAGATGTAACAAAATGTTCAGCATTGGCTTTGAACTTGTGGATGAGGTTTTTACTTTTCTAAAGGTCCTGTGGGTTCCTGGCAGGAGTGGATTGGAAGTAATCTAGGATAAGATACTTCTGTTGAGAATAATGTTGTTGGAAGTTGTTTTTGATGGTTGGAAATGGATTAGGTGGTGGTTCTTCAAGGGTTCCCACATTGTCATCATCACTGTCTTGATTGGAATAAACTGGAAATTGGTCAGATTGAATTTCAGTATGAAGAAGTATTGAGCTTACCATTAGAAGGACCAGGGATGGAAGAGCTATTGTTTATAGCAGGGTTTGCACTCTTTTTTGAAGGGTGTAATTTGTTGACCAGTCTGGGGATCAGGATGGATGTTCTGGATCTTTTAGTGCTGGTGGAAGGTGGATCAGGTTGTGGAGGAGAAGAAGATGTTGAAGAGGAAAATGGACCAGGTCTGAAACAAGTCTTCTTCCTATAGTGACAGGCATCACAGGAGGTTCTGTAGGGATGAGCTGGAGATGTTATGGTACAGATGAGATTGTTGTCAATGTAGTATTGGCAATGACCCATGTCAGTAGCAGATTTGGAGAGGAAGCTGAACATGGTCGTTGGAATGTAGGAGAATGCGGACATTCTCTATTGGAGGGAGGATGTGGTCTTCCAAAATTGGTGGAGCCCTTTGTTGGTCTGTTTGGTGTTGTTTTGATATGTCTTAACTGGCATTGTTCCATAATTGGGTGTTTTTCTGGATGTATTTGATGAATATTGGGACTGCGGGATGTGGGTATTACCATTGGATAGCCCCCCTTTTTCTCTATATTTTGTGTCTTGATGACATTTTTCATATTCTAAGTATTTGAGGGATTATTTCTCATTTTTCATTTCAAAAGAAAGCTGTTTAATTTTGTCTTTTGTGTTTTACGGGCTAACCTTAATTCTTAGAGTTTAGTGCTTAGTACCATTAGAATGGTCTAATTTTTCTCTACGTTTCATATCCTAGCATTGTTGTAGCTTAATTATGTGTTTTAAAGGTTTTAGTAGTCGTAGTTTATTTTTCCAAGTATTTTGGGTGTTTTTGGTGGTTATTGGTGATTTTCTGGTTTCAGGGCAGTGCTGACACTTCAGGCGGGCCTCCAAACGTCAGGAGGACCACCCGCCTTGGTGCTAGAAGGCTGGGAAGCGTTTCTAGAGGGGTTTTATGCAATTTGGCACTCAGAAACGCCAAATTCGTTGGTGTGCATTGGCTCTTAGATGGTGGTCTGTGTGTATATAGTGAATAAGACAGTTTGGGGCAACCTTAATTATCATACAACCATCTGGAGGTGATATCCTTGTTCCTCACTCAGTTTTCAATGTTTTCTGGCCACAATTGGCTGTGTTTGTTGCAAGGTTAGTTCTTAATTTAACTCAACTTTGGAAACTGTTTTCTCTGGTGTAGTCTTGCAAGCTATATCAAGTATTATTTCAGTCTCTGGTGTGGATTTTCAGCCTACATCAAGTATCATTGCTTTCACTGGTGTGGACATTGGTCTATATTTCAGTTCTTTAGTTTGGTAATCTGTCTGGAGACTCCTTTCCTGGATGATCAGTCAGTCAAGTGTATTGGAAAAGGGGCTTTAAACAACAGGAACAAATTTACTGTAGCAGGTAAATCTCACTTATATTTTTCTAAAGGGACAGGGGATTTTCTATCTGGTTTTTCTCCAACTCCCTTGGTCAAGGCCTATAGCTAGTACTATAGGATTGTCTACAACGTGGCGTGTGACATATTTGAGTATGAGAAGAAAAGTTGGGATAAAGCCCATAAAGAGCAAATTTTCAAAGAGGGTGATGAAGTTCTTATTTATACACTACATTTCAATTTAAATGTTAATTTTAAATTGAAGGATCCATTCATTGGACCATTTATAGTAAAAAGGATGGTTGGTAACAATGCTGTTGAAGTTATTCTGTATGCACCATGATAGAAAACATCCAGTATTTCCTATTTCTCTTATAAAACAATACCATTTTAATGATACTGCTCTATTTCCAAGTATATCATGAAGGCATAAACAGTAACCTGAAGAAATAGTTGAAATGGAGGAAATTGAAAAGATACTTGAAAGAGACAACTTATAAAAGAAAAGTGAGTTGACTATCTATTAAGGTATAAAATAAATCAATTGAATATGACCAGCGGATTCCAGAAAATGAAATCTCTGATCTTAAAAATCTCTTGAAAAAATTTAAATCCAAATAATACTGTTTAACTCAGTATATGTATCATAGAAATTTTTAATTTATTTTTTTTCTATTCACTCCTTATTTATTAATTAAAATGTCTTAACATTATTATCATTATTATTTTTTGGGTGAGGGAGTGTCAGCTTAGATATCTCCAGGACTGAGTAATTATTATGTTTAAAATAAGATAACCTTAATTACATTCACCACGGGAAATCTGGGGGTGAACTGCTAGCAGTTCCCTCTATTTGAAACTATCAGGAATTTGTCATGAAACTGTCAGAAATATGTTTTTAAATCTGATGAAAAAACATTGAAAAAATAAACTGTCTCAGATTGAATCCAGAACAATCCCTCCTTGAGCAGAGCTTAGGAACCACATTGAACATCAGTTAATCTCAGGTTTGGCAAAAGGTTGAACAACATCACTTAGCATACCTTAATATTTAAATATTAAACTTTGATTATATGTTGCGTGTATGATATAGATGCATATGCATTTGAATTTGCATGGTGGATACTTATTGCATGTTAAAAATTGATGTGAAATGCCTATCTAAAGTGTATGCATAATGATTATGAAGAATAAATATGCATATTTTAAATGCATATTCAATATTCATAAAAAAAATGCATATTTTTTATGCATATTGAATATGTAAAAAAAAGGTGCATATATGTATATGAATAAAATATATTAATAAGCATATAAATCTGTATAATGAATATGCATATGCATATCCATAAATATTTATAATGTTTGAAAAATGAAAAAAATAATGCTTAACTAGTATATTTATGCATAAATAGAAAAATGCAATATGAATTCATATTGCATACAGATAACAATGGCAAACCAACTTGACCAAAACTCATACTAAATTTTCATTCTGGACTTAAGGTGTGAGGGAAGGAAGGAAAACAGTCCGATGTTAGAAAAATGCTACATGCACTCATTTTGTAGCAGAGGAAATTAGAAGTGCTGAATTATGTTTGGTGCCCATAATTTAGTATGATACAATAATTTTATTTAATTGTTTTCAATATTGAAAAGACTTTAGGTCAGTTGGTATGGATCTAGCTGTGCCAGGGTCTAATCTAATTATTTTAACGATTTCTTAATAATTAATGGGTTTTAATACAAAAACAGGTTGTATTTTTTGTGGGATATTGGATATGATAAGGTCTTTTGTAAAAAAAACTTATATTGTTCAAAAATATTCCTGAATCAGATGTGGGATAATCACTACAAAAAATTGTAGTACTGTGGGCAATAAAATATATGCACAAGCAGTAAAGAAAGGAATGAGTGAACCATTTTTGTGCAGTGGGAATTATTAGAGTGGAATTGTGGATGAAAACTATAATTCATTATTACCATTTTTTTTAATCAAAAAATTTATAATATTAAAAAAAACTATTGATTATTTGGTATTTGACCTTTTTGCCTCACTCATATTTATCATTTGATTGATTTTTTGTCATAATTATGTTATTAATATTATAAGTATAGCAAAAACTTGTGTGCCCAATGCATACCAGGTGATGTTACACTTTATATAATATTATGAAATAAAGGTAAAAATTATGAAAATGATTTGTTTTACAAAAAATAAATTGATATACAAAAGCAATATAAGGGATAAAAAGGTAAAATTAAAGGAAGCAAATATAAAATAAAAAATTAAAATAAAATTACTGCCATCAAGAGCAAGTAGACATGTTGGGGTGAATGCTCACCAGTGGCACTAAAATTGGACTATAATTGCTTTTTTGAAAAACAAAAAAGTGCCAATCTGAGGTTTAACAAAACTTCAGCAGAACCATTTAGCCATATCAAACAACTTCTAGTTCAATGATTGAGAGAGAATCCATCACACCAGACTGCATGTGACCAAAAGTGTCCAGCACAAGTTTGGCCAAACTTGTGCTGGACACTTTTATGATGGAGAGTAGCTAGGGTGGAGTTTTTCTTCATTTCATCTGGTATTTCTTATAAACATGTCCACTGGTATTTGATCTTTGTGCCTCACTCATATTTATCATTTGATTGATTTTTTGTCACCATTATGTTATTAATATTATAAGTATAGCAAAAACTCGTGTGCCCAACGCATACCAGGTGATGTGACACCTTTTATAATATTTTTAAATAAAGGTAAAAAAAATATGAAAATGATTTGTTTTAAAAAAAATAAATTGATATGCAAAAGCAATATGAGGGATAAAAAGGTAAAATTAAAGAAAGCAAATATGAAATAAAAAATTAAAATAAAATTACTGCCATCAGGAGCAAGTAGACATGTTGGGGGGAATTCTCACCAGTGGCAATAAACTTGGACTATAATTGCTTTTTTGAAAAACAAAAAAGTGCCAATCTGAGGTTTAACAAAAATTCAGCAGAACCATTTAGCCATATAAAACCACTTCTAGTGCAATGATTGAGAGAGAATCAATCACACCAGACTGCATGTGACCAAAAGTGTCCAGCACAAGTTCAGCCGAACTTGTGCTGGACACATTTATGACAGAGAGTAGCTAGGGAAGAATTTTTCTTCAGTTAATCTGGTATTTCTTATAAACATGTCCATTGGTACTTGATCTTTGTGCCTCACTCATATATATCATTTGATTAATTAATTGTCACTATTATATTATTAATATTATAAATATAGAAAAAACTAGTGTGCCCAACGCATACCAGGTGATGTTACCCCTTTTATAATATTATGAAATAAAAGTTAAAAAATATGAAAATGATTAGCTTTACAATAATTTAAATGGATATTAAAAAAAGAGAAATAAAATAGTAAGATTAATCTCATAGAGATCAATTATGAAAAACAAAATACTAGTAAAATTCTTGCTCTCAAGAGCCAGTAGAAGTGTTGAAACAAATGGGAGCCATCAGGGCTATATTTTAATAAGCGAATTTTTTTTATAAATATAAAAAATTATACACCTGAGGTTGGGAAGAACAACAGGCGGATGATTCAGCTAATCAAAACTACTTGTAGTGATGTGGAATGATGGATGGGCATGAGGTCAATGCAAGGAGGAGTCACCACGGGAAATCTGGGGGTGAACTGCTAGCAGTTCCCTCTATTTGAAACTATCAGGAATTTGTCAGGAAACTGTTGGGAAACCATCCTGAAACTGTCAGAAATATGTTTTTAAATCTGATGAAAAAACATTGAAAAAATAAACTGTCTCAGATTGAATCCAGAACAATCCCTCCTTGAGCAGAGCTTAGGAACCACATTGAACATCAGTTAATCTCAGGTTTGGCAAAAGTTTGAACAACATCACTTAGCATACATTAATATTCAAATATTAAACTTGAATATATGTTGCGTGTATGATATAGATGCATATGCATTAGAATTTGCATGGTGGATACTTATTGCATGTTAAAAATTGATGTGAAATGCCTATCTAAAGTGTATGCATAATGACTATGAAGAATAAATATGCATGAAAAATGTGCATAAAAATATGCATAAAAAATATGCATAGTGATTATGCATAAAAAACATGCATTTTGAATATGCATAACAATATGCATTAAAAATATGCATATTGAATATGCAAAAAAAAGGTGCATATATGTATATGAATAAAATATATTAATATGCATATAAATCAGTATAATGAATATGCATATGCATTTGCATAAATATGCATAATTATTGAAAAATGCAAAAAAATTGATGCTTAATGAGTATATTTTATGCATAAATAGAAATATTCAATATGAATTCATATTGCATACAGATAACACTGGCAAACCATTTTGACCAAAACTCATACTAAATTTTCATTCTGGACTAAAGGTGTGAGGGAAGGAAGAAAAACAGTCTGACATTAGAAAAATGCTACATGCATTCATTTTGTAGCAGAGCAAATGAGAAGTGCTGAAATATGTTTGGTGCCCATAATTTAGTATGATATCATAATTTTATTTAATTGTTTTCGATATTGAAAAGACTTTAGGTCGGTTGGTATGGATCTACCTGTGCCAGAGTCTAATCTAATTATTTTAACAATTTCTTATTAGTTAATGGGTTTTAATACAAAAACAGGTTGTATTTTTTGTGGGATATTGGATATGATAAGGTCTTTTGTAAAAAAAACTTATATTGTTCAAAAATATTCCTGAATCAGATGTGGGATAATCACTACAAAAAATTGTAGTACTGTGGGCAATAAAATATATGCACAAGCAGTAAAGAAAGGACTGAGTGAACCCTTTTTGTGCAGTGGGAATCATTAGAGTGGAATTATGGATGAAAAATATAATTCATTATACCCATTTTATTTAATCAAAAATTTTATAATATTAAAAAGAACTATTGATTAATTGGTATTTTACCTTTGTGTCTCACTCATATTTATCATTTGATTGATTTTTTGTCACCATTATGTTATTAATATTATAAGTATAGCAAAAAATCGTGTGCCCAACGCATACCGGGTGATGTTACACCTTTTATAATATTATTAAATAAAGGTAAAAAAATATGAAAATGATTTGTTTTAATAAAAATATATTGATATACAAAAGCAATATGAGGGATAAAAAGGTAAAATTAAAGAAAGCAAATATGAAATAAAAAATTAAAATAAAATTACTGCCATCAAGAGCAAGTAGACATGTTGGGGGGGATTCTCACCAGTGGCACTAAAATTGGACTATAATTGCTTTTTTGAAAAACAAAAAAGTGCCAATCTGAGGTTTAACAAAACTTCAGCAGAACCATATAGCCATATCAAACAACTTCAAGTGCAATGATCGAGAGAGAATCGATCACACCAGACTGCATTTGACCAAAAGTGTCCAGCACAAGTTCAGCCGAACTTGTGCTGGACACATTTATGACGGAGAGTAGCTAGGGAAAAAAATTTCTTCAGTTAATCTGGTATTTCTTATAAACATGTCTATCGGTACTTGTTCTTTGTGTCTCACTCATATATATCATTTGATTAATTTATTGTCACCATTATATTATTAATATTATAAGTATAGAAAAAACTCATGTGCCAAATGCATACCAGGTGATGTTACACCTTTTATAATATTATGAAATAAAAGTAAAAAAATATGAAAATCATTAGCTTTACAATAATTTAAATAGATATTAAAAAAATAGAGAAATAAAAAAGTAAAATTAATCTCAAAGAGATCAATTATGAAAAACAAAATACTAGTAAAATTCTTGCTCTCAAGAGCCAGTAGAAGTGTTGAAACAAATGGGAGCCATCAAGGCTAAATTTTAATAAGTGACCTTTTTTTATAAAAATAAAAAATTATACACCTGAGGTTGGGAAGAACAACAGGTGGATGATTCAGCTAATCAAAACTACTTGTAGTGAAGTTTAATGAAAAAATGTTTTTTTGTTGCCATAGAGAGAATTGATCCCATCTGACTGCACGTGACCAAAAGTGTCCGGCACAAGTTCAGCCGAATTTGTGCTGGACACTTTTATGATGGAGAGTAGCTTGGGTGAAAATTTTCTTCAGTTCCTTCATCTTGTAATTCTCATAAACATGTCTACTGGTGTTTGATCAGTCTGTATCTTTCATATTTATCATCCAATTAATATTTTATCACCATTATATTATTAATGTTATTAGTATAGCAAAAACTTGTGTGCCAAATGCATATCATGTGAAGTTATACCTTCAATAATTTTTTAAAATAGAGGTAAATAAATATGGAAAGGATTAGTTTTACAAAAATTAAATAGAAATTTAAAAGTAAAAAGAGGAATAAAAGAGTAAAATAAAAGTCAAACAGTTCAAATATGAAAAAAATACTAGTAAAATTCCTGCTATCAAGAGCCAGTTGAGGCGTTAAAGCAAATGGGAGCCATCCGGGCTTTATTGTAATAAGTGACCTTTTCTTTAAAGATAAAAAATTATACACCTGATATTGGGCAGAAAAGCAGGTGGATGATTCAGCTAAACCAAACTACTTCTGGTGAAATTTGATAAAAAATATATTTTGTTTCCATGCAGAGAATTGATCCCATCTGACTGCACATGACCAAAAGTGTCCAGCACAAGTTAGGCCAAACTTGTGCTGGACACTTCCATGATGGAGAGTGGCTGGGTTAGAATTTTTCTTCAGTTCATCTGGTATTTCTTACAAACATGTCTACTGGTATTTTATCTTTGTGCCTCACTCATACATATTCACCACAGAAAATTTGGGGGGGTATTGCTAGCAATACCCCTCATTTAAAAATGTTGGGAAGTGGTTGGAAAGCTGTTGGAAGGCTGTTGGGAGTTCATTGTGAAACCAGATTTAAATTGATTGGACAAAGATTGGGTAATCAGTTAGACCTAGGTTCAACCAAACTCAATCACAGGTTTCTTGGAGCTTGGTGATTACTTTGATTTTGAGCTGAGCACAGATTGAGCAAAGCTTGAACATATCACTTAACATATCATAATATTCACTTTCCCATCTTGTGGAAAGCAAAATTTGATATTCGTTCTAAGAATATCTACATATATTTTCTTGCCAAGTTGGTAACAGAAGGTTAAACTGTAGTATCTCAATTATTACACTAGACTACATAGATATTTGATAAAACTTACAATTCAAATCAATTTTAATATTATTGAGATCACCATAAGTGTCTGTCCAAAGACTTACAAAAAGTATGTTAGTATCCAGACATCGTTCTAGGTAGTAGTTTCAATTTGGATTTTGAACTGACATCTAAAGCATTTTACTATTAGACAGAAACATAAATAAGTGTAATAAGAGTGAAATTATTCTATTTTGTGATTATAATGTAACAATAAAGCACATTTTTATTGAGAAAATTTTTCTTCCTCCACAAACCAAAATTTACTCTATAGGCTCAAGATTTATTTTTAAGCCATATTATTCATTTCAGTTATCATTGATTTACTTCCAATATTTATTAAAAAGATAATAATAATACATGTGAAAGAATTATGAGCTTAGCATAGCATATGCTAAAAAGTTATTTTGTCGTTTTATTCAAAACTGATTCTTCATTTTTTGCTTCAATTCATCTTTTAACAACCACTATCTTCAGATACTATTCTTACTTAATATGTCAAGTCTCAGATGTGTTGGACAGTTCTCAATAACAGTCAATCAAATTTATATGAATGTAATTTCAAGATTTCAAAACTCACCAACCCCCACGATTTTACAGCGAGGCCATTCGAATGTTCATATTTTTGGACTATTTGAAGAAAGAAAACCAACCCTTGTCGGTAATCTTTCTCAAGTGCAGAGTCAGCACATTGGACCACTATTGGGTGACATTGGCTCTGGATCTCACCATTTAAACCAAAGAAGCGCCTTCAATCCTATGAAGCCTTTCTATTTTCATGCTTACTTGGTTCCAGTTTTTGGTAATCAGTATCAACTTTGGGGATGCCTCTTTTCTTCAAGTTCACTAATCCGTCTTGCTAAAGAAGCATTTTCTTCCGCACAAATCGATTTATGTCCAATCCTGAACTACGACTCCACTATCTTTTTTAATATCCCGCATGTAATTTTTGAAGGCTCTTTCCAAATATCTCAGAGTATTCAAGATTGGAAAGCTGATCAACTTATCGGAGGAATCAAAACAGTTCTCAAAACACATCAACTACAAGCAATAAATTTTATGATTGACAATGAACGAATGTTAAAGGAAAAGTTGGATATCATGTGGAGGCACCAGGACAACCATTGGCTTAGAACTGGATTCGATGACTATAAAGATCAGTTTCCTAACAATCAATTAACGCCTGAAGGAAACGGGTCAATACTTGCTGATGATATGGGTTTGGGAAAGACACTTTCAACTCTTTCTCTTATAAGTGCAACTCAAGGTGAAGCAAGACAATTCCAGGTATCAGAAAATCAAGAAGGTATTAATCGGAGTTCAGCCACACTGATTATATGCCCCCTGGCAACACTATCGAATTGGATCAATGAAATAAGTGTGCACTTTGAAGATAATGCGCTTCTTTTCAAGGTTCTTTATGGGAAGGATTGTCAAAATACTAATGTAAATGAGCTACAGGACACTGCTATTGCTTTAATGACCTATGAAATAGCTAGCCCAACAATGTCAAAAAATCAAAGCCAAAAAAAGATACCGGTGACTCAAATGCTCTTTTGGTATAGATTTGTTTTAGATGAAGCTCAGTTAGTGCCCATTTCTATATCTAAAACTTAAAAATTAATTTTTATAATCAATTTTTATAAATATTCTTTTAGTTACATTAAAAATCCTTACTCGCAGAGGGCTCAAACAATATTTGACTTGGAATCCCAACACCAACTATGCTTAACTGGAACTCCACTTCAGAACAGGCTCACTGACCTTCAAAGTCTCATATTTTTTCTTAGAATCAAAAAGTGGCAAGAAGACTGGTTATGGAAGAATTTCCTTTTTCCAGGTTTGCAAAAAGGAAAGGCTAAGTCTATTAAATCAATCAATCACTTAATGAAAGTCATGAACCTATGTAGACAAAGGATGCAATTTTGTCTCTTCCAAAAAAGATTCAAAGGGGGATATCGGTTCAATTAGCAGATCCATGGAGGTCTAAACTTGATGTGCTTCAAGAAGGATTCACTGGGCGATATGGGCCCTCCAGAAGCACTGACTTCCCTTGGGACTCATCTGAGTTTCTAAGAGAGCTGATGATTTTAAGAAAATTCTGCAACCATCCAATCTACGAAAATCTGGATGAAACTCCAACTTTTGATTTCACCTGGCAGCATTCCGCAAAGATTTTTCATCTTACAGGCCACTTAAAAAACTTTTTGTCTGGTGAAAGGAGTATAAATTTTCCAAAAGCTGTTATATTCTCCAACTTTGCAGACTTTTTGCAGATGTAAGTGATTCTATAATGAATTGTTTTACAAAATTGTGTTGGCTTATTAAAAACAATTTTCTAATATTTCAAAATAGAATAAAAATGGCTTTAGATGACCACAATATTAGGTATACCCAGCTTACAGGTGAAATCAGCAGGACAAAGCGAGACAAAAATATGCATGAATTCCATTTTAATAAAAATTGCCAAGTTTTGGTTGGAACGATTCAGGCTGCAGGAGTGGGTATAGATCTCAGGTGTGCTCAAAATGTATATATAATGGTGAGCTCAATGTCTTTTATTTCATATTAAGAACAAAAATATTAAATTTTTTATATGTTCAATGTTGAAATAGGAGCCAAATTGGAATCCAGCAGTTGAGAAACAGGCTGTTGATCGGCTGTATAGAATGGGGCAGCAAAATGAAGTAAATGTTTTGAATTATTTTGTACAAGGAAGTATAGAATTCAGCATGTATAAGATTCAAAGGAAAAAAATGGAGCTAACAATGTAAGCCAAATTTCATTTCTATAAATTTTAATGATAATAGTAATCATTAAAATTATGTTTTTGTTTTCAAGGCTAAGTGTCCCAAACAGTGGAAATGAGGAGTATGAGTGTGCAAACCTATTATTAAGGGAGTTTGTCAATCACTCACATTAGAGGAAGAAAGAATTTCAAGGAGAGCAGGTAAATTTATGGGATTTTGAGGATTTAAAAGTCTGAGTTGTTGAGGATTTAGAGATGCAAGATATAAGGGAGAATAACAGTCATTCGGCGAACCCCGGGGGACATGAGAAGGATTAAGGTTAGGGGATAATGTTGAAACCAAACTGATTCTTTTGTACAAGGCCAAGTCCTTTAGCACACTTCTAGAGTAGGTTGAATTATCTCGAATATCAAAGTGTTGTTGGTCAAGATATTGTGCAACTTTAGAAAAATCTTCAGACCTCCATTGCATTAAGATACGTCTTAACAATCCATCATTATCAATTTTGGTGTCTGAACAACACTTGATGTTTTTGAAAAGGTTGTGATAAGTTTCACAATGTGGAAGTTGTTTAAGAAGTTTATTTCGGTTAACTGAATTCTAAGAATCTTTGTTATTTGAAATAAAGGTCATAAATAAAAACGGTTGAAAAAAAAGGGATTTTCATACTTTTTTTTTATTCTATATTTATGCTTTCTCACTTTGATTATTTCTTGAGAGCTATGAGAATCATTCCCAAGTCTTAATCTATCAGCATGACCTAAAAACCAACGGTGAAGAACTCCTATTTGATTTGAGAAGCTAATTTGAGTTGAGTCAATTGGATATGCAATCAAATTATTGGTTTTTAAGGCATTTTCCCAGTGTTTAATGAGAATATTTGCCAAGACCTGGTTCCATTTGTCAAACCAATCTAGGTTCCAAGCAAAAGTTGATCCTGGGAAACCACACATGCGAAGGTGCTCAATAAAAGATTCACAGAAAATTGGTGGAAACTTTTCCAAAACTTCTGAATTTGTTCTGGATGAGGTAGTTCAAAGGCAATGTTGCGAGAATTCATGTCGAATGATGAAAATCTGTCTAATTGCTCTTCAGTAGGGTTTTGTTTCCATCCATTTGATTCTGGTGACATATCCAAAAGTGAACGACAAAAATTGTGTACAGATCTACAAAAGTGAGAATTGAATGGAGGCATAGTCTCATTAAAAATTCTATTAAGTGTTCTTGTGTTTGTGGGCAGGTTTCCATGAGGAAAGTAAGAGCTACTAGGGTTCATAAATAATTAGATTAAGAAAGTGTTCAATTAAATTAAACAAAGAGGAAGGATAAATTGTTGAGCTCCAAAACTTTATGATCAAAGTTGATTTAAGGAGAAATATCACAAAAATTAAGAATAAGAAATATTTCGACTTTATGGAATTATAATATGCATAAATTATATTTTTATATGCAACTTGAACTCAAAAGGAATGGTATAAAATAAAGAGAATGATTATGTGATAAAAGCAGACTCATTTAAGAAACGGATTTTTTTTTCTTTTCAAAAAATTCTTCCACAAAAATAATTTGTTAAATGTGAGGCTATGTTCATTTTTTGATTACCAAAAAATTATTTTTGGTCCAATATGATAGTAATACATATCCTATTGAGTAATTTTTTTCAAACTGAATAAATAGACTAGAGTGTCACTTCATCACATTTATGTATGAAAAGTTATACAAGGTTTCAGCTTTTATGTAATTCTTTAAGGTTTACACTTTTGTAGCATCTATTATTTGAGTATTTTTGATTTTTTTCTTTATAGAAAATTCTACCTAGTACAGAACAATTTTCAAATTGAAAGAAATATGTTTGTGATTGTTTTTTACAAAATATTAAACTTATTTTTGGGTTTAACTTTGATTTTTGGGGTAATTTTTTAAATAATTATGTTAAAAATATGGATTACTTTTCTTATAGTCCATAACTAAGAATTTTTATCAAAATAAAATAATTATAGGGTAGTTAGATATAACTCAGAAGGCATTTGATAGAAAAATAATTAAGATGCTTGTGCGTACAACAGAATTTTTTCTATGATAGAAAATATTCTGATAAACATGCATGCATTGTTGTACAAATGCAGAGAGTATACAGAATACAAATAAAGTAGACTGCATAACTTTAAATTAATATATAATTTATCCAATTAAAAATTAAACATTTAAACTTAAATAATTTCAACACATATTCCATAATATTCTTTTGATAAAAAAATGTAGCTTATATTAGCTAGTGCCTTTCAAAAAAAGGAATACCTTCAATCGGTAACTTCGAATAGCTAACTTATTCCTACAATTATCACAATTACAATGCCTCCATTTTTTCATGTATGTCAATGTCAAGATCTTGGATGTTTCAATAGAAAGTATCAAACTTCTTCTGGGTCCTTTGAAGTTGTTATGGCTTTCAAAAAGCTCTAATTCTTATGCAAAACATCAAGAGGAAAGAAATAGGAAGGCCCAGATGGTTATTTCTTCCAACAATCCACTTAACATTGGAAGTTCCCGCTCCACAGAAACAGTAAGCTGTATATCTATAGTTCAATGTGAGAATTAAAGTCTTTATGATGTTTCAATGATTTATTACATAGGGGCAGTTGCTATTGGGGGCAGAAGTATCTTCAACAGTCTCTAGAAACTCAAATCTTGGGGAACGGTATAGCCAAATAATTATGTGGCAGGCAGCAAAGCTTTCTCTGATTCATCATTTGAGCAAAGAAGGTTGTACTCAATTTTTGGATGAAGAAATTAAGAAGCTCAAACTTCTAGGTGATAGTGGAATACTGGATTCTGATAGCATTGTCCGCCTGGTCCCACGCTCGATAGATACAATTTTTAGTCGATTAAAGCTCAATCAATCATTTTTCACTAAAACATGCTGTCCTAAATGCTTTGCTCTTTATGAGTATAACTCTGAATCTCAACCATCTATACTATGTTGCAATCAACCGTTTCTTTCATCATCAAAGCGCTATTTAAAAATGTTTGGAGCAGGACAAATTGCAGTTAAATGTGATGAAAGGCTGTATTTGATGGAGGAACATCAAGAACATGTAAAATACTTATCTCTTAAAACATTTCATCACCATTCTTTTATCGACTGGCTTAAGGAAAAGATCAAACTGTTCAAATTTGAGCTTCTGATTGAGAAGAAAACCCCTGTGGCAGAACGTGTAGAGTGTGATTTGATGAAGGATGTTTGTGATGGTTCAATTTGGAAAAACTTTCCCATAACCACTCCAGCTCTGGATAGCAATGATGATGAATATACGATAACTTCAGGCAACTTAATGTTTACTTTATATGTTGACTGGTTTAGGCCTGGTGGCAATAGGATTGGAGGTCATCAGAAGTCTGTAGGCAATATTATGATGGTGTGTATGAACCTACCTCAAGAAGATAGATACAAAATGGAAAATCTTTTTTTGTATGCTATTATACCCGGACCAACAGAACCCACAAGTGAACAGCTTAATCACCTTCTAAAACCACTGGTTAATGATCTACAAACTCTATGGGATGGTATATTGATTGAAAAGACACATCTTTATCCACAAGGCGGGAAATTAAGAGTTGCATTGTTCTCTTTGATAGGTGACATTCCTGCAATACGAAAATTGGCTGGCTTTTTGAGTCACTCTGCAAAAATGTTCTGCTCTTTCTGTAATATCTCTAAAGATGAAATTAGTGAAAAGAATGTGGGAAATTTTTCATTACGGAATCATGAGGATCATATGTGCTGGGCAACAAAGTGGAAAAATTCTAAGTCACATTGGGAGCGTGTATCAATTGTTCAAAATCATGGGGTACGATGGAGTGAGCTGAATAACCTTGAATATTGGCGTCCAACTGAATATTGCTCAATTGATGTTATGCATTCACATATGCTTGGCAACCTAAAAGATCACAGTCTAAGCTATTTTCAAATCCAAAATGCAGCAAAAGATCTAGAAAGAAAGCTGGAAAAGGATAAAAATTGGCATTTAAGAGAAGAAGATGATGATTTCTTTTCTGATACTTCACTGCACAAACATTCGAAAAAACGTAGAAGTAGCTTAAGCACCACGAATAATGATGATGATGATACAGGACACACGAGACAGCACAAGCGTCAAAGACGTACAAGTTCAAGACAGTCATCAAGTCATCATGGACTAGATAATGAAGGATTGGGAACAAATAGATCAAGAAGCCAGAGTAGGTCATCCAGCTCCAAATTTATTCCTCCATATAGTGATGTGGCCTCAATACAGTCTCACAGCAGTGACAGTAGGAATTCATTGTATAACTTAAGGCAAAGAAGCATTAGCATATCACAGAGTGAAGGATCTCACTCATCAAATGAGACAGCTAGAGATGAAGAAAATAAAAGGAAAGGTAAGGAGAAAGAAAATGAAGGTAGTAGTAATCCACAAATCACAGCAGCAGAGCTACAGGTTGTATGGAAGATGATTGATCAAGTAAGAAGACCTTCCTGGCTAACAGAGTTCCAAAATCAGTAGGATCTAAAAAGGCAGGATCCCTCAAGGCAGCAGAATGGCACATGCTGTATACTATCTACTTCCCTTTGTCACTTATACCCCTTTGGTTTTAAAAATTTAAAGAATCTGAATCTTCAGCTTCCTCAGCTGATAAACCAAGAGAATATTATCTTCTCAAGTCACTTGTAACATTATGCTCGATCACCAATTTTTTGACATTAAAAAATATACAGACTAATGAGCTTAAAGATCTAGATCAATTTCTGTTAGAGTATCGTGAGTGCCTTGAAGAGGGTTGGAAGAATATTAATGCAAAGCCAAATCTGCATATCACTCAACATTATCCTGAAATGATAAAGCGTCTTGGTCCACCATCAGGTACAGCTACTTGGTCTGGAGAGCGGGTGAATCATATATTATCTGAAATTCCAAACAATCACCATCCACGTATGTAATGTTTGTAAGCAATGATTTAAAAACTCAGCTGTGCTAATTTATTAATATTTACCACAGGAGAGATACTGCTAACAATGCTCAAACATTGGTATCGGAAGTCTAGGGTATTAGATCTTGGTGAAGCTGAAGATAATGATCAATGTGAGACTAAAAAAATCCATATTGATCTCGATAAACAAAACAAATGGATCCATCTAAGTATGGCATTATTTACTAAATGGGTAAGGGCACAAATGGGAAAAGAAACTTCAAGACGGGCTTTGACACCATCGGAGAAAATTGGGGATCGGGTAGTTGAAAATGTAGCAAGCATATTGATACATGGAAAGAGGTTTACTAGTTACCATCGACCCATTGCTAATTCAACAATTGAATTCTACTATGGAAAAGATAGCCAGTTTGGGCAAATTGATGATCTTTTCAGATCAAAGGAAGAGATTGATCAAATATATTTAATAGTAAGTCCTTTCAAAGAGCTCCGTCCAGAAGAAACATCAAAGGATCCCTATGAGCTTTTCCCACAAGTGCATTGTCGGTTAGTAAGAGTAGCCAAAGCAACTCAAATTGTGATTAAGAAAGATGCAATAATTGGACATGCAGCTACTGTCGAGCACAAAAAAGGAATGTTTGGAATCAAAGACGAGGTTGTCACTGCCATTGGACTGCAGACAGTAGTGAGTGAAAAAATTAATCAAATTTATTTTCTGTTGACTAACATCTTTGTGTTAATTTGGGATTGGGGAAATTTGTAGGATTGGTGATATTTGTAAATGGTGAAAGAAATAATTCAATGCTCAATTAAAAAATGCAATGCATCCAACTTACCTTATCATAAATCAGTGAACAATTACTTTGGTTGCTTTTATTGCGAGAGAACCCATGCTTTCAATGAGTCATTTTTATCTTAAATGTAAGAATGAAAGAAATAAAATCATGATAATGAGAAATATGATAAAATTTTTACTTAATGAATGATCTTCTTGCTCATTCATCTACTATAAATAGTTTGACCTTCCAACTTTAGCTGATAGCTATATATTATTCACTTTATTTTTTGACAAGAGAACATACACGTTTACAAGACTATATACATAGTATCTTTTTTTACTTTAGCTTTGATAGGTATAAATTTTAACAACTGATTATTTTTATTTTATTTTATTTTATTACAGTTCATTATGGATGATAATTTTGAAGGGATGTCTGTTGACCCAACCGATTCTGATTGTTTTCCACCTCAACATACTAATACTGGAAATACTCCTCCACCACCCTCTGCTGATCCACCTCCAGATGCATCTCAATCTGTACCACCTAATCCTAACCCACCACCTAATCCCAATCCAGGCCAAGAGTCTCATTCAGAACTGAGAAATTTTAATCCCAATCATCCTTCTGCTTCCGAAAGTGCTAATCAGCAAGCTGATCAGCTAGGAAGAGATTGGGCTAGTGAAGTATTGAGGGAATTTTTCGGAGACCAATCATCATCTGCTCAGCCTAACCAAGGAGCAAGCACAAGTGGAGCAGGTAAGTCAAATTTTTAGTGCATTCTTTTATTGAAAAATAACCAATTTAATTAACTTATTTGAATTGTTAGTGAATCCCTCAATCATTATGGGTATCAGTGATTACCACAGACTCAATTCAGCAGAGTCTCATGAGCGAGAACGGGGGTTAAGGGCTGTAAGAGGCTTAGTTAGAAGGAATGATGTTCCCAGGAGCTCAGACAGTCTAAATAGAAATATTTACCACTTTCTGAAGTATTGTCTTGGGGGACCAACACAAATATCAAAATATCCTGCGAGCCCAACACCTTTGGAGATTGAAAATTGGAAAGATTGGAGCCAATTCAAACTAAAAACCATTCAAACTGTCCTAACCCAAGTCCAATCTTCTAACCATGTTAATTCTGCAGCTGATCAAAAAATTCTGATAACCAATTCTATAGCCTTCTTGCAATCCAAAATTTGGCTACCCAAATGTTTTCCAGCACCTGAACCTCGAGGACTAAAAGGAGGAGCAAATATCCCACTTTCTGTCAAAAGAAACTTAGAGCATGGATTGCAAGAAAAAGGTTTTTGAAAATTCACCTTTTATTGGACTTGCCGTGATTTTTCAGAATCAACTTGTAATCAAGTCATGGGAAGCATAGTATGCAACCACTGTACCAGGTGGCTCACCACCTTGATTACAATCGATAAGTCAAAGCTTCAGTTCACTCAATGTGTTATTGAGAAATGGGTAGTTAATAAGGGGAAGGAGATGATAAGGTTGTTTGGGCAAGAAGAGGAAAGGGTAGCAAGAGAAAAGATTGAAAAGAGGGCAAGGGCACAAGTAAAACGTTATCGGACCAAGGTAAGTTTTTTATTTAACTTTTCTTTTTGTTATTATGAAGCTGATTTAGTTGGAATTCATATTGCTAGTTCACGCTACAAGTTAGCAAGAGTTCTCTGCAGTGATGTGCCAGGTTTTGTTGTGCTTTTTCATGATACTAGGTGCATCTCTGATATCGAGGAAGGCCCAGCACCAGCCCCAACTGCACCTATCCGAGCTATTCCTGGATGGCGAAATCCTGAACTCAATGATTTGTTTAAAAAATGGATAAGATGACAAAGGACTTAGCCCATAAACCAGCTCAAAGAAAATCAGCATTAAAAACATATTCACGGTCATCATAAAGGACAGTTGCACAAAATGGTATATTCAATGTTCCCAAATACCTCCCCAAGAATTGCTATTCAGCAACATTTTTTCAAGGATTATCTGTGAATGAACGTGACTCACTTGGGGTTGGAGCTGATATTGATCTGGTAAAGATTTGGGAATCAATTAATAGAGCATCAACATCATCATAACTTAGGTGTAACGGTGATCTTCTGTGTAATATAGCTATCTTATATTGAATTTTATGTATTCTGTTTTTTTTCAAAGCAGCTTGGTAAATGTTATAAAGTGATATTGAGAGAGAGTAACATTTTATTTAAGAAAAAAAAATAATGTATGAGATATAAAAATGTATTTTCAACAAATTGATGGTCCATACCTCTTTATGTCACATTTATGTATCCATATTAATTTCAATCTAATTTAATGTTGACCAATACATAGTGAATACACGCTATGCCACTTATACTTGCCAGGCATTGCTACCATTAAATATGCCAGTATCAAAAATTAATTTTGATCGAAATTAATGAGCATGATAATCATGAATTTCTGGAGTCAACTGCTTATTTTTATGCATGGTGCCTTGCCAACATTAATTTCGATCGAAATTACTTTTGATACTGGCATATTGCATGGTGTCTATTCCTGGAAAGTGTAAGTGGCATAGTGTGTATTCATTACGTATTGGTCAACATTAATTTCAATAGAATTTAATATTGACATTTTCATATTGAACCCAAACCAGCAAACGACCCAAAAAATTCTTCATAAAACTGCTCATTAATTTCGATCGAAATTAGTGAGCACCATATACATATTGAATGTTAGTTATATCTGGTGTTTGTAAGTTGTAAAGCTTGTGTTCAATGTTTATTGGTCAACATTAATTTTGATTGAAATTAATATTAATGTGTAAATGATATTTACATGCTCAATATGCATTGTAATGTGTTCACTTAAGAATAGAGTGCCCCACTTTTCATCTTACATAAAAATGCTTGGTGGCATGTCAAATTCAATTTTTATTAAAATTAATGTTGACATGTTACCATGCATAACAGTAAGTAACTGACTGAATAAATTGATGATAATCATGAACCTTAATTTCGATTGAAATTAATGTTGCCAAGTGAAGATTGAAAAAAAGCTATGCCACTTACACTAGCCAGGCATATCTACTATTTATTATGTATTGGTCAACATTAATTTTTATAGAAATTAATATGGATATGTAAATTTTATATTTACCCTCAACATGTATAGTAAATTTCAATACTTAAAAATACTTGCCGTCCTTTACATGTCATGCAAAAAAGAATTATATCATTTCAACATTAATTTTGATCAAAATTAATGTTGGCATGCCATTATGCATTGAAACAACTAACTGACTGAAAAAGTTCATGATCAAAATGCTCATTAATTTTGATCAAAATTAATGTTGACCAATACATATTGAATATAAGTAATCTCTGCTTACTCAGACCAGATATAACTACCATTCAATATGTATATGGTCAGCCTTAATTTCGATCGAAATTAATGGGAAGTTTTATGAAGAATCTTCTGGGTTGCTTTCTGGCTTGGGTTCAATATGCAAATGTCAACATTAAATTCGATTGAAATTAATGTTGACCAATACATAATGAATACACACTATGCCACTTACACTTTCCAGCCATATATACATGCAATATGCCAGTATCAAAAGCTATTTCGATCGAAATTAATGTTGGCAAGGCACCATGCATAAAAGTAAGCAGTTGACTCCAGAAATTAATGATTATCATGCTCATTAATTTCGATCGAAATTAATTTTTGATACTGGCATATTTAATGGTAGCTATGCCTGGCAAGTGTAAGTGGCATAGCATGTATTCATTATGTATTAGTCAACATTAATTTCGATCAAAATTAATATGGACATGGACTATGCATAAAATTCCTATAAGTATAGGTAAGCTAAGCAGTTAGATAAACTGGTTTGATCAAGTACACCATATAAAAATTGATGTTTTAATGCCTAGGTTAATTTCGATAAAATTTAATTTTAAGCCATGCATGTTGAATTTTATCTATGTCTGTGTAGTCCATGTGAAATGGCTTGTATTCAATACGCAGGGGTCTATATTAATTTCGATTGAAATTATGAGGTTCATTGCCTCATAAATTTGTTGGTTTCTGTCAGTGATTCATGCATGGTGCCATATGATACTTGTTGATTCCTATCAAAATTAATTTCAACACCAATATATTGAATACAAACCATGGCACTTACAGTACTTGGTCATAGTTAAAATTCAATATGCTAGTCTCAAAATTAATTTTGATAGAAATTAATCAGGATCCATGAAGTTTATCAATAGTGTATGAGTTAAGTTTCAAGTCATATGTTTCATCATTTTCTTGCACCCATTTCTAGGTTATCTCAACAATTTTTTTCAAGTTTTATTATATTAATCAAAACTGTGGTAAGTTGTGAAAAATTAGCTAATCCAAATCTCAAATTGAATATTAATATTTTAATAATTTTGAATGTTGCTTAAGGTATTTCATTGGGTGATTCATAATAATATTTTATCAACTTAGTAGTCCTATAACTTTTGAAAAGTAACAATATTGGTATAGTTAGGGACAACAATGCAATATCTTGTGCAGACTAAGATATATTGCAAAATAAAACTATTCAATTTTTTTTTCCCTTAGTTGTATCCAAGTTTATCAAAGGTTTGGTCACGGTGCCCACACCCTAGCCTGACACTCCTCCTGTCACTTAAAAAACAAATTCTTATCTTAAATTCTAATGTTACCAATTTTATATTTATAATTCATTTCTTGTTTGATGAGGCATATCAGTATATATGTGAATCTTGCATTGTCATCTGAAAGTAAATTTAACAAATATTCATAAAGGATTATCCTTTTTTTTTCATATAATATACTAATTAAGTGTATCTCCATTGTTTAGGAGTAAATTCTAATTTAAAAAAATTTGTATTTACCCGTGGCAATTTGCATATGGGATATACATTTGTTATTATTTGTTTTTCACACTAAAAGTCCCCAAAGAATTACTAGTATTTTCTGTTAGCTACATCAAATTTCGCTTCAATATAAACAGATTGTGATTTAGCATGTTACTCAGTTTACCCCACTATGAATAATACATGTTAAAAAAAGCTCAAATAATATAAAATCCCCCTCTTTATGTTTTCTGTTTCTTTCATCCTCACTTTAATTTTAATCTTATTCAATTTTTTATCCTATTAAATTATCAACTTCAATTTTCTAGAATAGAGTTTCTTATAATTATTCATCATATTACATCATAATTTTTTGATATCAAATACTTTTTTTTAATATTCATTAATCAATATGTCTAGTATACAAAATCCTACACCTCCACTTTGTATGTATATCATGTTCCTCTCTCTTAATTTATATACTTCACTTATGTTCTATATCTTTTTTTTTCAAAAATTTGATTTTCCAGCACCCAAATGTGTTTCATCCCACTCTCTGATTGATACTCGCTTTGAAGCTTTTGAGCTTGCACCATGTCTGCCACATGGCATGGCACCTAACCCTCCTGTACTTAGCAATGAGAGGCAGGAAATAACAAGAGTTCAGTATCGCAATTTACTTGAATTGGCTAGAGATAAAAAAGAAGAGCTTGTCAAGATCCTTAACAATAATCTTTCTCCTTCATATTTATCTAACCCTTGTAATGACTTACTCCAATATGTGAAAAGCCTTGAAAAATGTATGTTCATCACCTTTTTTGTCTCCTTTTAAATTAGTAGATAAGATTATTAATATTTTTTTTCTTCATATATATTTGTAGCTTATGAGGAGGGTATGATTCCTCCTGATGAAGTCATTGTCATTAGGGATGATGATGAGACAGATGAACCATCAGCTTCAACTCATGCTTCAACTTCTAAGGAAAATCTTGAAACACCTGTTATCCGCTCCAAGAAAAAGAGATTATCCCAAGGCTCCTCTTTTGTTCGTCGTATTAAACCGGCTTCTGCTAATGAATTTTCTGATGTATCAAATAATAAATCTCAAAAAAAAAAGCAAAGGTTTTGATAATGAGTATATTCTTGTTTCCTTTTTTCTTATTGTTATTCTTTTATCTTTAAAATTCTATCATATATCTCTTTTATTGCTTACATATTGAACTTTTTATCTTTCTTTTGATATTTTGTACCAGAAACTCACCTGCTGTAGATTGTTCCATCCATAAACGCCCTCTCCCTGATGAAGATGGTGAAAAGAGCAATGAAAATAGCGATGATCAACTGTCAGAATATGAAGCTATGCTTGTTCATCAAAAAAATCAAAGTTTAAAATCTTCTTCAAGACATGTTGATATGTTTGATAAAGATGATGATTCAAACAGCTCATCACCAAATTCCTTCATTTCTAAGAAGCAATACCCATCACCTCCTAAATTACCTACTTTGACCTCTTTGAAAGCTTCTCTACCAATGAAATCAACTCCAATAAAGATATCAAAAAAACCTCTAACTTATTCACCCTCATTTCTAAAAGAATCTGATTTGCAGGAGGAATTCTGTAAAATTCATAATTTTTATAAAGGTAGAATCAGCACGGTATGGTAAGGTAAACTCTTACAGTCGCCTTGCTGTAAGCAGAATCCGGAGGAGATATGTGGATTTAGCTGAAAACCCCATCCTTCCAATAAAAATAACAAAATGGGAATTCTAAATCACTAAGCTAACCAGTCTACTTGGATCTGTTTGATAAAAATAATGAAACTCTAAAATAATTGACGCTTATTGAGATTTAAATAAAAGTGGCTGTTGATAAAAGAAATACTGATAACAACAATTAAGGTGTACCAGTGAAAGATCTGAAAAGATTGACTTTTATGTTTTTATAATAATTTGAATTTTTATGAGACAGCAATAATCAAGTCCCAGCGACGAAGACCTTTCTAAAGATACCCTGTATGAAGTGTGATTTAAATTGTTGAATAGTATTTCTAAAATGTTAAATATAAAAATATAAAGTTATAAGGGTATTACAAATTTATTTAATTTGTTGAGTAATAAAAAATGAGACTGTGGTGGTCAATGATTAAGCTGTATGATGTGTCCCCCCCTCAATTTCGAGTTTGAGAAGCGCTTAAGTATTCCTAGTCACGTGCCTAAGATTTCCCCTCCAGAGCTCTTCCAGAGTCAATCCGGAGCCCGTACGGAGTCCGTACGGAGTCCGTACGGAGTCAAAGCGGAGTCCATACGGAGTCTGTACGGAGTCGAAACGGAGTCCATCCGGACTTCCGGACTCAATTAGAACCTTAAAACTATAATAAAAAAATCTAGAAAAATTACACATAATAGAGCTACTTCCCCTTTACATACCAAACTAATTTTCGTAGTCTGCGCAGCTCTAATTACCCCGTGAAACTTCATCAAAGTTAATTTTTTTTTGAAAACGTAAATATTTCTATAAAACTTTAAAATTCATTTAAAAATATAAGAAAAATAGTAAAAATTCTGGGAAAATTTACCAAGGCTCTTGAGTGACTCGACTTAATACTTATAAATTTTTCAGACCGTAAAAATAAGTTTTCTCCGTAATATAAATTGTTTTCGTGTAGGCATTCGCTCGTGACCAATTTCTTCATATTTAAAACTCAAATAAATTAAATAGAACCCTTTTATATATAAAAAAAAATAATAACGCCAATCTTGCACGCCGTAATAACTCCACTTACATATTTAGGTGCCGTACTAAACTTTAGGCTACCACATCCTCCCTCCAATCGAGAATGTCCCCATTCTTATAACTTTGCATAAGTGGTTGAGAAATTCCAAAAGAATTATCTTTTCTAATAAAATAATTTGATAAATTTGTTTTAGCTGGTCTTCTTTTAAATCTTTATAATAAAAACGTTGTTTCTTCTTCTCTGGCTTGATATAACATAAAATAAAATAAAATAAATCTTGTGATGATTCCACTAGGAGAGCAAGGTTTGAATCCCTTCAGACTCCCATATACCAGTCTTCCTTCTTGTCACAGCATTGAGAGAGTGGATCTTCCTATGAGCCGAATACTCCTGATTCCAACCTCATAGGGCCCCCCACTGAGCCGAATTCTATGATTCCAATCTCGCCATAAGGTCCTCCAAGCTTCACACCAAAAAAAAATGGCCTAACTATGAGGCACTAAAAAAATCATTCCCTAAAATCCAACTACCATCCTAACTTCTGATTCCTTCATCACAATTTTCAAACTTTGCTATACAGCAAACCCATAAAATACTTTTTCCAGGCTTCCAATAATAATATTAACTTTAGACCATGTTAAAGCGCCACAAATTTTACCTAATTAACCATTATGCTTTCCTTAGCATCATCACCACCTAAAATTTTAGCCTCCTAAAGCTTATCAACACCCAATTCCAGAAATAATTGAATAACCAGTTTAGAGTCTTAGTGGACAGTGATAAATTAAAATATTGAATTGAGTTATCCAAACAAGATTGACATTCCAGTTTAAAGTCTTGGTGGACCAAACATATAATCGATTGCCAGTTTATGGTCTTGGTGGACCAAAGATTGTTTAGGTGCATAAATAACTTGAAATATTCCTAAATAAGGCCTAGGCTTGACCAAAGATTGAATAAATTTGATAATCCAGTTTAATGTCATAGTTGACCAAACATTTTATCGACAAGTAATCCAGTATAAGGCCATAGTGGTCCAATGAATGTTGAATTATCCTGCAGATATTAATTTTCCAGTTTAAAGTCATAGTGGACTAAACAATGAATGAACTACCAGTTTAAAGTCATGGTGGACCAAACATTTAATCGATAAGAAATCCAGTTTAAGGTCATGGTGGACCCAACAGCTTGATAACAGTCCAGTTTAAGGTCTTGGTGGACCTAACATTTGATAACACTCCAGCTTAAGGTCTTGGTGGACCTAACAAATCCAATAAAAAAATTTTTAACGATAGTCTTGAAAATTAGCCAGTTTAAAGTCTTGGAGGACTAACAGATCCAAAATACGTGTAAAAAAACCTTAAAGAACGTCTTGAAGAGTAGCCAGTTTAAAGTCTTGGAGGACTAACAGATGTCTTGAAGTAAAATCCCATTGGTATTGAGTTCTCCTAGACCCTGTTTCCTGTCTAAACTAAATGAATAAAGCTAAAAAGAATGAAAAATAAAAAAAATAAAACTTAGAATTATAATAATAATTTTGATTTAATTAATTAATTTTAATTTTAATTTTTATTTTATTTTATTTTTTTTTTATTTTAATATTATTTTTTTTATTATTTATTTTATTTTTATTTTATTTTTATTTTTATTTTTATTATTATTTTTATTTTTATTTTAATTTTAATTTAATTTTATTTTTTTATTTTATTTTATTTTTTTTTTAAATTTAAAATAAAAGATTTTAGAATAGATAGTTTTGAAATAAAATTTAAAATTTAATTTTAAAGAAAGATAAATGAATGTGAAAAGAAAGATAAAAAAAGTAATAAAAAATTTTTCAAAATAAAATTTTAAAAGATGCCCCCCGGCCATTTGATGAGCCGTACCCTCGACATCATACCCACATCCAAGTGCAACTTGATGTGGTTACACAATTTTGAGAAATTGAAAAAAAAAGAAAATAAATGAAAGTTTTTAGAAGATAATTTTTATAATGATGATCACTGGGTGGGCTCCCTCCAATTTATAAAAATGATTAGAGACCACCAGTGAGCATCACCTTTACATTAATTCATAATATATATTAAAGAAAAGAAATCACAATCTAACATAAAAAATCAAAAACAAAATAATAAAAAAAATCTTGAATCCAGTGTTGAGAGCGGTGTCTCTTGATTCGTTCCAGTTTATAGTCTTAGTGGACTTCCTATAATTAAAAGACAAAGCCAGGATTCAACTAGAAACAGGGAAAATTTTGGAAACGAACATTATGGGGTAATTGTGTATAGAGCAGCCAGCCCATCAATTACCCCCACACTTGCCAATATTTAATTAAGAAGGTTCCCCTGTGAACACTTCTTCCAGTAAATTTTAAAATTTTTCCAACACTATCTTCACCCATATTTTAAGAATTTTAAATTTTGAAAATTTTCAATGAAGGTTTTCTCGTATTTCGTTATTTTTCATCACAGTTTCGTTGCCCATATGCAGTGTAACAATAGTAAATTATTTGATAAAAAAAAGATAGTTTATCCTCGTTGCCGAGGTATTCATAAAATTTTGTTGATATCATAGTTTATCCTCATTTCGGAGGTTAATAAAATTTGATAAATGTCATTAAAATTGTAGTTTATCCTCATTTCGGAGTTAGACTTCGGCACTCCTGGTGCCTCTAGGATAGAACCGTTTCACTTGATCGGCTGCTACCCTCTTCTTCAATACTACTCCATCCAACTCTTCTAGCACATATGAACCGCCGGAAACTTGCTCCTTGATTTTATACGGTCCATTCCACCTATCTGCAAACATCTTTCCCCACTGACTTTCCAAACTCCTATTATACACCAGGACCATATCTCCTGGGTTCAAAGGTTTCCTTAATCGATGTGCCAACCGCTCATCCCAATATCTGACTGATTGATTTCTGATCTTCATCATCCGCGAATATGCCTTTTCTAAATATTCTTCTTTCTTTTCTAGCTGCATCATTCTTGCACACAATAATTCTTCAGTAGTTTTGACCGTGTCCCAGTCAACTCCAAGATATGATTCAGCTTCTAAATCAACCGGTAAAACTGCTTTCTGTCCAAAAACAAGTTCATAAGGTGAAAATCCGGTAGTCCTTTTGGCAGTGATTCGATCAGCAAATAAAACTAAAGGTAAATAGTGCCTCCACTTTTCGGCACTTGTCCCACACATTTTAACTAAGGCATCCTTAATAACTTGATGCCCTCTTTCAACCATGCCTTCAGCTTCAGGATAATTTGGGGTTGCTACCCTAACCTTTGATCCAACTTTCAATACGGCCTCTTTAAACTCTGTCCCAAATTCAGGACCTCCATCTACCGTTACCAACTTCATCACCCCATACCTATATACCCAATTATTCAAAAAAAATTCTGCCACATTTTTGGCAGTTAAATTAATAAGAGGCGCTGCCTCTACCCAACCAGATAAATCATCTCTGGCCACAATTAAATATTTATACCGTCCCTCTTTTATATGAACGGCATCTAAACTAACTCTTCCAAAGAGCGTATATTCACCGGTCGCGCTTCCAGGTTCTTTTGGCCTTAAATAACTTCGTCTTTGACATTCTTCGCATGAATGAACCCACTGTTTAACAGCCATCTTCATGCCAGGCCACCAAAATCAATCAGAAATTCTTCTAAACGTTTCTCCAACGCCTCTATGCCCGAGATCTCCATGCAGTGATTTCAAAACTAATTCTTGCCCCTTCTCTTGAGTTATAACTACTTGAGGATTTGGATACCTCTCCTCATTAAACGTCGACCAGATAGGTAAAACGTAGATGACTTCCTCTTGATAGCCACCCATTCATCGTCTTCACACTCTTCTGGCCTCTCTAAAGTCAACAAATATTTGACTAACAAAAAATAAAAACCAGTCTGACCCCAGACTTCATCTTGAAAATCGATTAATATAACATCAATAGGGACTTCTCTATCACCAATATCACCTGCACATGAATGAGCCAATAATCTTTGACCCCTAAATAAATATTTAATCGAGCTATGTTGTCGTTTTTCTTCTGAACCTTTGGATCCTTCGTAAACCGTATTTGAAAATACCTCTTTCTCTTTATCCACCTTTTTATCTAAATTCTCTAATTCTCCAACATATACACCATTCCTTAAATTACTACTATCCCACACTACCAATCCATCTTCCTCTACATACACCACATCTTCTTCTACCTCCTCTCTGCTGAATTTATTACACCTTTTCCAACACCTTTATTAACATAAAAACTATTTTCCAGTTTATCCTCTTGGTGGAGGTCATCAACACCATAATCTAAACACAATAGTCCTGCCAGTTTAACCTCATGGGGGAGGTATGGAAAGTCTTCAGCTCCTTTAGTGCTGGCTTTGATAATTGGTATATCTTCATCGAACTCTTCTGAGTCTGAATCTTCTTCAGTGGGTGGTCTCCTTGATAAACCATCTGGCATAGTAAAAGTTTTGCCAGGCTTATGAACTAAATCGAACAAAAAATGTTGAATAAAAGCTACCCATCTTGTCATGGGTGCGTTCGGTAAACTTGGGGAATTAATCATCTGGATTAACGATTTCGCATCCACTTGCAACTCAAAATGTTGCCCCCACAAAATATGCTGAAGTTTCTTCAGTATTTTTGCCACACCACATAATTCCAATTTAGGTTGAGAATATCTTGATTCGACCTAAGTAAATACTACAGATTCATACCTAACTGGCCTGATGTAACCAGCTTTATCCATCTGAGACAAAACCGCCCCAGCTGCAACCTGACTTGAATCAACTGCTAAATAAATTCTGCCAGCTCCTTTTCCATAATCCAACTTTTGCAGGACTAAATCCTTCCCTACAACCTCCTTCAACTTCACAAACGCCTTCTCACACTCTTCATCCCACTCCCAGTCTGCATCCTTTCTCGTTAACCGCCTCAATGGAGCTGCCAATGAAGAAAAGTCCTTGATAAACATTCTAAAATATACGCAAACGCCTAAAAACCCTCTAACTTCGGTCGTATTCTTGGGTCTTGGCCAGGACTGAATTTTGTTAACTTTCTTCTTGGACATAATCCTACCCTCTCTACATACCACATGGCCTAATATTTCTAAGGCTGGCACACAACATGAAAATTTTGAACCTGAAATAGTTAAACCAGCCTCTTCAATTCGAAACAAGATTCTTTCTAAAGTAATTGCAAACTCCCAAATGAATTTGCGTATCCCGGGATTCTCTTCCAACACCTGGTTATCATAGTCGGTTGTTGGTCCCTTAATTCCTCCATCATCTATTATGATTCCAGCATATTGTGGAATTTTGTCTTGAAGGATCCAAGCCATCTGAGCTTGATAAACTGCAACCGAATTTGTTGCTCCTTGAGGTAATCTTGTTAACTGTAAACTTCCTAGTGGCGTATCAAATGTAGTGAGAGGCCTTGAGTCCGGATGTAACTCTCTCTCATCATATCCACCCATAATATCTCCCAAACCATAACACACTCTCCCTACAAACGCTTCAACAAACTCCTCAGCACTAGGTGGTATTCCAGCATCCTTTATTGTAACCCTATTTAATTCCCTAAGATCATGAACAACTCTAAGCTTACCATTTGGTTTCTTGATACAAAATACCGGACTAGAGTAACTTGACGTTGATTGCTCATAAAGTCCAGTGCGTATCCGTTCTCTGACAACTTCAATATAAGCTTCTTTTAATGCAGCCGGAATAGGAATCGGTTTCTGCTGCCACGGTTCATGACATACCACAGGAATCTTGTAAGGCTCCCCATAGGAATGCTTCAACACACCCCTCTCCTCTTCTACAAAAGCAATGGCCTTCTCTCGCTTGACCATCACATCCAACAACAACTTCTTCTCTTCTCCAGACAACCAACCATCAGGTCCAAAATTAACAACACCCAGTCTCTCAAAAGTGATTCTTGACGTCTCAGAAAATTCAGGCGGATTCTTTACCAAGGGACTTTCATAAGGATCTCTTGATAACCTTGGTCTTCTCAAGGGTGGATTTAATTCAGCAGGTAGCGGTTCATTAATAGGTCGAACTTTATTTGCTACTTTCTTATATTTGGCTGCGTTTACATCTAAATTAACTTGAGGTAAAACATTTTCTTTTGTATTGCCATTAAAACTTTCATCAAATGAAACTTCCTCATCGCCAGAATTGGAATAAGAAAAATTAGAAAAATATTTTATTTCATTTTTAAATTTTACCCTTTTCTCCTTTCCCTCGTCTAATTTATAAACAGATTTTCCAACACCTTTGCTTCCCTTATCCAACAGTAAATCACCCGTAAAGAAAGTTGGCAGTTTAACCTCTTGCTGGAGGACCGGAATTGAATTTTCACAAAAATTATTTTTTTGTGTTTTAATTATACTGAGATTTTTTATCAGATTTTGATGTGATATTTGCAGTTTACCCTCTTGCTGGAGGTCCGTAATAGAAGGAGATAATTGCAGTTTAACCTCTTGCTGGAGGTCCGTAATAGAATTTTTACAAAAATTATTTTTTTGTGTTTTAATTATACTGAGATTTTTTTATTGGGTTTTGATGAGATAATTGAAGTTTACCCTCTTGCTGGAGGTCCAAAATAGAAGGAGATAATTGCAGTTTAACCTCTTGCTGGAGGTCCGTAATAGAATTTTCACAAAAATTATTTTTTTGTGTTTTAATTATACTGAGATTTTTTATTTGATTTTGATGAGATTTTTGCAGTTTACCCTCTTGCTGGAGGTCCGAAATAGAAGGTGATAATTGCAGTTTAACCTCTTGCTGGAGGCCCAAAATAGAAGGAGATAATTGCAGTTTAACCTCTTGCTGGAGGCCCAAAATAGAAGGAGATAATTGCAGTTTAACCTCTTGCTGGAGGCCCATAATAGAAGGAGATACTTGCAGTTTAACCTCTTGCTGGAGGCCATAAAACATACCCTTCCAATTTTTATCCAACCTAATTTGGCCCATTTTGCCTTTTTTACCATTTTTAAATTTAATAGAAAAACAGGGTAAATCCAATAAACATATAGTAAAGTCCATAACATATTTGCACTCCAAAGTAATATTAACAGAAAATAATTGAGAATCCACTTGAATTATCTCCAAGTGAGCTTACCTATTGCAATCCGGGATCTCATCCTGAGGAGAGATTACAACATTAGAGTGATCAGCCCCTGCTACCCCAAAAAATGAGGGCATTCATAAAAATTTGAATCCTGAATAAATTGAAGACATAACAATAAAAGAAAATTTCAGCCCAGTTTAGGTAGTTTATCCTCATTTCGGAGGAATTAAATTCTTGATATCCCCTGGAGATAATCCATAATTTTGCCCCAAGGGCTTATCCAACGATTCCATAAAACCCAAAAATAAACCCCCATAATTTGTCCTACCATTGGACATAAAAAATAAACAACCCTTTTACAAAATATGAGTGCATCCAATTTATGCACTCTATTATCAAATACCACTACACTCTTTATTAGTGCAGGGAAAACCTTATCCTCCTTAACAATCTCTCCCTGAGATTGTAACAAATCCACCATATCCATATCTTCATTGCAGACAGTCTCTGCTTCTGAAGACAAAAACTGAGGCGAAAAATCCTCTAAATCCAATTCCAAATCATTCAACACAAAATTATCCCCAACATCCAAATTTTCTTCATCAGTGACAATAATATCTTCATCTTCAGAAACCTCTTCTTTCCAAACAGAAGTGTCAACAAAAATAATATCTTCAGGCTGGACAAAATCTTCAGGAATGGATGAATCCGAAATTTCATCAGTAACTAGTTCTTTTACACCATCCTCTTCTATCTCTTGAGCGACCTCAGTGTCTTCTCCAGAGTCCAAATCAACAGAGTTATGAGTATCCAGATGTTCCAAAATAACCTTCTTTAGCACCTCCATACCAGGAATCCTAGTTTCTCCATCTGGAAGATCCTTCATTAAATTTTCTTTAATAAGCACCATCAAAACATCTTTCTTAACCTTTTCCCCCATAGCATCCCAAAAAACATACTTTGATGCATTATCATGAAATAAAATTTCATACTCCAACAAATAATCCAGAACCACCTGAAATTCAACCATAAACTGATGATACTGATGCAGAGATGTTACACCACCTTTTGATTCCCATTTCCTAGCTATATCCTTTAGATCCTCCAATGAATAAACTTTTGGCCACCTTTTTTCCATTTCCATCTTGAGCTTTCTCCAATCTTGATCTTTATAACCATCCATAGAAATAACCTCCTTTTCCACCTCTCTGTCCAAAATAAAGAACCTAATCTGCTTCACCATATCCAAAGGTAAAGCACCATCAATCGCAGCTGCAGTTTCATACCTATTTAAAAATCCTTCTAAATCATCTCCAGAAAACTAGGGCCCAACCCAAGATACAATCCTTACTGATGCCCTAACAGGTACACCAGCAGCCAACACAGCAGTTCCACTAGTAGAAGACATCCCAAAACATAAGAAAAGCGTTAACAACCGTTAAAATAACAAGCCTCTTGCAGGCCAATAACAAAAATCCAATTAGAGTTCCAGAGAATAAGCCTCTTGCAGGCTAAGAACGTTCTTGATCCAAGTAAGTCTTTAAAGAAAGCTAGAGAAATCGAACCCCACGTTGGGCGCCAACTATGGTAAGGTAAACTCTTACAGTTGCCTTGCTGTAAGCAGAATCCGGAGGAGATATGTGGATTTAGCTGAAAACCCCGTCCTTCCAATAAAAATAACAAAATGGGAATTCTAAATCACTAAGCTAACCAGTCTACTTGGATCTGTTTGATAAAAATAATGAAACTCTAAAATAATTGACGCTTATTGAGATTTAAATAAAAGTGGCTGTTGATAAAAGAAATACTGATAACAACAATTAAGGTGTACCAGTGAAAGATCTGAAAAGATTGACTTTTATGTTTTTATAATAATTTGAATTTTTATGAGACAGCAATAATCAAGTCCCAGCGACGAAGACCTTTCTAAAGATACCCTGTATGAAGTGTGATTTAAATTGTTGAATAGTATTTCTAAAATGTTAAATATAAAAATATAAAGTTATAAGGGTATTACAAATTTATTTAATTTGTTGAGTAATAAAAAATGAGACTGTGGTGGTCAATGATTAAGCTGTATGATGTGTCCCCCCCTCAATTTCTAGTTTGAGAAGCGCTTAAGTATTCCTAGTCACGTGCCTAAGATTTCCCCTCCAGAGCTCTTCCAGAGTCAATCCGGAGCCCGTACGGAGTCAAAGCGGAGTCCATACGGAGTCCGTACGGAGTCGAAACGGAGTCCGTCCGGACTTCCGGACTCAATTAGAACCTTAAAACTATAATAAAAAAATCTAGAAAAAATACACATAATAGAGCTACTTCCCCTTTACATACCAAACTAATTTTCGTAGTCTGCGCAGCTCTAATTACCCTGTGAAAATTCATCAAAGTTAAGTAATTTTTGAAAACGTAAATATTTCTATAAAACTTTAAAATTCATTTAAAAATATAAGAAAAATAGTAAAAATTCTGGGAAAATTTCCCAAGGTTTATGAGTGACTCGACTTAATACTTATAAATTTTTCAGACCGTAAAAATAAGTTTTCTCCGTAAAATAAATTGTTTTCGTGTAGGCATTCGCTCGTGACCAATTTCTTCATATTTAAAACTCAAATAAATTAAATAGAACCCTTTTATATATAAAAAAAATAATAACGCCAATCTTGCACGCCGTAATAACTCCATTTACATATTTAGGTGCTGTACTAAACTTTAGGCTACCACAACGGCAAAGGTCCTCAGGTCGTGGTTGGAAATTGTTACTCTCCTCGAATTACGCTCTTCTACTTCTTCCCAAGAACCCATGTCAAATATTCCAATTTTTACTTTTCATTGGGAAAAATCTTGTGGGGAAGATTGTCTTTCAAAACTTACTGAGTTATGTAAGTTACCATAATTTTTAGTCTTGACTTTTGTTCTTTTACTTATTTTTTTTTCCTTTTGTAGCAAATATTTTTTTAGAGATTGATAGCTCACAGCTATGGGTACTCGATAATATTGATTTCAAAAAAATGGAAGATTTATGTGATCCTGATGGTTTAAATACTGAAATTCTTTCCTCAACAAAGAAAACAGATCACCCTGAATCCAATCTTATCCGAATGCTCATGAGATTAATGATCCCAAGTGACCACTGCCGTTCTTCATGGGTATCTCTTATATCATCTTCACTTTATCTGACCGCACATGAATTCAGCCAGCTTCCATCACATCAAAACATTAACTCAGATTGTCCAATTGAACGTGGTCTTCAGCTTCTAGCTCACCTTTCAAATCTGAAGAGTCCGATTTCTGATGGCTTAGAAGTTGGTCCCACTGCACTTCAAACCCGTGATATATCAATGTCAACTCTTCTTCAAATCAGCAATATTATCATTGATATAATTATGTCAATTATCATTCTTAAATCAAAATATTGTGCTGCAACAATATCAAGTGGCAAGACTAGTGAAGCTCAACAATCAAGTGAGAAAAACGAAAATACTGAACTGACTATAATGAGAGAGAAACAAAGGCTGCACTAAACAAAATAAATTCTGAATACTCCCACCACCGATATCAATCTTTCACATTCTATATAATTGATGGTGTCCGTGGTTTATTTCTGAGCTCTCAAGATCATAGATTGGCTTCAGCAGCTGATTGCTTGGAGGTAATATCAGAAGTTAAGTTTCTTAATTTACATGAAAAAAAAATCATTTGATGGAAGAAATAATTTGGAAAAATTTAAATAACTATATTTTAACATTAATAAAACCTTTTATAGGCAAGTGTGATCCATTTCCTTTAAAATTTGATACCCCAAGTCCTCCGGGAATTGCTAGGGCTATTTCTGCAGATTTTCTTAATCACTGGAGCTCCATTCAGCCAGTATCACCTTTTTTTGCTAAACATAGCCTTTCAATAAATTAATATTCCAACATGTAAATAGATAAAGTTCTGTCTATATGATATATCTTGTATAATTCAAGTTATTTTCCTTCAAATACGTCAAAAAATGTGACCATCTTTGAAATTTATTAAGTAACCTTTGACATGATTTTCTAAATTAATTATTAAAAAAAATTATTGTAAGTCCAGCAATAACAAAGATTTAAAATCTACTTATATGATTTCAAATACTTGTATTAAATTCTTAAATATTTTATTGTTTATATAAAAATATGATAACTGCTCTAGTTTTGTTACTTTACCTTTAATATTTTATAATCTATTAATTATTACAAATATTTTCATTGATTGTAACATTTTTAATCAGAAGTAGAACAATTTAAATAATTAAATGAGTACATTCTTAAAAAAATACAATTTAATCTATTATTGATTCAAAATTCTTTCTTCAACTCTTTATTATTAACTTTTTTATTAATAAGCCTGTTTGACATAAAATACTATACAGTTAATTTGGTAGCATTAAAAGCACATTTTTATGGCTAATATATTTCAAATTCTTTATTATAGTTTTTTTTATTTTAGAACCTTTGCTACCAATTTAATAAAAATGACATTTAAAGATTTCACAACTTATATATTTCCTCAAAAGTAAATCAAATTTTCTTATAATATTATGAAAAAAAATTATTTTATTTCACAAATAAAAAAAATAGATAATACTATAATTATCAAAACTGAAAATGTTACAGCTACTCCCAGTATTTATCATGTTTAAATTTGCATTAAGTTGTGTATATATAATATAAATTTTTAATATTTATATATCTAGATTTTTTAGATTTGTCTTAACATTAGATAAATAATACATTGCTGATTCTATTTCTTCCTCTATTAAGTCATCTCTTTTCAAAAAAACTCTCAAAGCACTAATCAAATATTCTAACCTTAATTTTTCTTTTTTAATTTCTAAGTATTCTGAAATATCAATATCAAAAACATTAAGCTTTTCTATAGCATGAAAAAGTCTAGTGCTGATTTGAATAGAAGAACCTATGCTAGTGAAACCAGGAATTTCATGACATCTTGAGGTAAAATGCCTTAGTTGATTGGCAGGCCATAATGTCACTGTTATTCCATTAGTTGCTTCAAAGTTGATTTTACTTCGAATTTCGGGAAACATAAGTTCTCCACCTATTTGTCGTGGTTGGGTCTTATCATACTTCATATGAATGGTGTTTTTTTCTGTATCTTTAGGAAAAAATATTCCTAAAGTATACTCACTTGCATCCTTATCGAGATGAACCTCATTAGAGAACCCATTACCATTCCCTCCAGATGTCCAAGTTGAATTA
This sequence comes from Hemileia vastatrix, assembly GCA_030280995.1. Taxonomy (NCBI): domain Eukaryota; kingdom Fungi; phylum Basidiomycota; class Pucciniomycetes; order Pucciniales; family Zaghouaniaceae; genus Hemileia; species Hemileia vastatrix. The sequence continues at coordinate 2,043,800 of JASXTE010000002.1, read as the reverse complement.
CTAGCAAACGGTACACCCTCTTCTTCACTAGAAACTTTTGAAAATCCAGGAATACCAAGTTTTGCGCAAAGATTATTTGCCTCATTGTACTTTACATATGATATTTTTTTAAAAAAATATTCAAAGTACATTGCAATCCTCTTCATTCGTTTTTTATATTCATCCGTTTTTACAATATCATCAGTGTATTCATCTGCAAGGAAAAGCATTCAAAAATTCAGTATTTAAATTAAAAAAAGTGATACTTACGAATATGTAAAGATTTCTTTCTATATAAAATAAAGCCACCACCAAACATTTTTCCAAAACCACCAGCTCTTTGATGATAACCATTATTTTTAATTTCATGTTCGCAGTAAGAAAGATCCTTAATGCATTGCACCGTAGCTTCTAACATATCTAGTTCTTTGAGCTCATGAATTTCAAAAGTCTGCACAAGAACATTAGGTATTAAGAAACCTTTTGGTTTATAAATACTACATCCAGGAAAAAAATTGTAATAATTATTGCAATCTGTCATATTATTTGCATAAGATTGTGCATAGAAATGTGGCTTCTTCCCGTTTGTATCCATTCCAAGAGCGTTTACAAGTTTCATTCCAGTAGCAATGTCTTTTGCCCACCTATTGTTAGAGTTCTTCCCTGGCCGTTTTTTTTTTCAAATCGTTACTCATTGATGGTTCAATCCTAAGAGAATTCAATTTTGATTTAAAATAGAAAAAAATCAAAAATTAGAAAATAGTAACATAATTTCAATTATCAGTCAATGATACCTTTAACTTTATCATATCTTCAATATTAGAAATAAAAAAGTTAGCATATCTACATATTAGTAAATTTATATACTTTTTCTTTATTTCAAATATTAAGAAAGCGTTTCAAAGGTATACTTTATTAAATTATACATATAAAGAGTATAGCTTTATCCTGTATGCATTCAGCAAGTACGAGATTTGGCTCTACACTTAATATTAATAATATAATGAAAGTATAACTCCAATACACTAGTAATATTAAAAAATTTACGGAATTATGATATCCACATATATAAAATGAAAAATCTTGCTCTGATCAATATATTGACTTAGAAAGTTATACTTCAATAAATTATTAATTTTTAAATTGTAGCATTGTCCTGTATGCTTTCAGCAAGTACGAGACTTTGAAACAACTTAAAAATCAATAAATTAAAGGTAAAGTACAAACAATCTAATTATTATTATGAAAAGAAAAACATTATCCTGTATGCTTTCAGCAAGTACGAGATGATGTTTTACTTTTCATATTAATAATATAATGGCTGAGAAAGTATTAAAGAAATATAGAAAAATGATAAGCAAAACATGAACTTACATGTCTATAAAATCTTCTTCCATTTGTAGCTGATTGATCAAAATTAATTATAAAGTTTATTTTATAATCACTGTTTTAAAAAATAAATGGTTAGATAAATAAATTGAACATTTTTGATAAGGAATAAAGAAAAGTAAATTGACAAACAAATAAAAAAACTTTAAGTTAACTGAAAAAGAATTATTTTATAATGAATCGAAAGGGTACAGTAAAAGATACCATAAAAATAAATTCAGAATTAGAATCATTAGATTAACTTGTCAAAAGTGTAAAAAAGTGTAACAAACCAAAATGATATGAAATGCAATAGCAAGAAAAATTTGCTTACCGGTAATCAGATAAGGTCAAGAAAATAGTACCAATAATTCAAAATGATAAAGCAAAAATATGATTGATAATTTTTGAAAAAGTTAAGTGAGAAAGAGAAAGGAAAAATAAATTGGGTGGCAAACAGATGTATATATCATGAATTTTCACTGATCACATTTTCAAAAAAATGCAGCTCTCCAAGTCATATGATAAACTTCATCTAAATTCCAAGAATGATGTTGCCAAGGCACTGTACACAGCATGATCATTTTTTCCTATGCATATACTAATTCCAGCTAGAATTTACTTGGCTGCATGTTGTACAGATGCACATTTGTGGAACAATGAATTTCACATCTAAAAAAAATTGACGCCACATAATTCTAGCTACCATGTTTCACGTAGCTAAAAAACATACACTCATCACATTTAAATTTACATTGCGCCAAAATTAATTCATTTTTGAATTTTTTTAAAGGGAACTATAATGTGCACCACCTATTTCTAAAATATGAACCTCCGCACCATATTAAATTGGGAGACTTTTAATTATGCAATTTTTTTGCCGTGACCTTTTTCCTGATCTTACTTGGTTCAAAATATTGAAACATGGCCAATGTTGATGAAAGAAACATTTGATTTTGTTTCTATGTGTAACAATGGAAGGCTGTTTCTTACTGGCTGAAGAGTGTTGTATATTTTATTTGAACAAATTTTTAATTTTTTATGTATTTTATTTAAAAAATTTACTTTTTATTGCAGCCAGATTTATACTGGATGCTTTTTAGAAACCTTAATTTATGACCCAAGCCTTTTAAATTGGCTTGGGTCCCTTACATTGCAATTTAGTACTTCCAGCCAGGTTTCCCCTGGCTGGAAGTGTCTCTTTCAAGCAATCGAAGTCGCTAAAAGCAACTTCGATTGCTTGCTGTAATGTTTGCCACCCTCCCAGCTAATTTACTAGGCTGGGAGGTGGCCAAAGCAGTGTGCAACGCGCATTGCACAATCGCTACCATATCTCATGCAGCTGATATCAAGTCAGCTGCATGAGATATGCGCAGCATGTGCAATGCGCGCTGCATGCAGCAGAAACGCGCGTTGCATGCATCACATGCAGCCTGCATTGCTGCTGCATGCAACGCGCATTTCTGCTGCATGCAATGCGCATTACTTGCAGCAGCGATGCGTGTTGCATGTGCTGCATGCAGTGCATTGCACAGCCAGTTTTTTTCTGGCTGTGCAATGCACACAGAGAAACCAAAGTCCCTGCAAGGGACTTTGGTCTCTAAAATGGAAGCGACTTTTCCTACCAGGTGCAATCTGGTGGGAAAGTGAGAGAAACGTTAGACCGAAGTTGTTTGAAAGCAACTTCGGTCTTAAAACATTAAAAATCATAAAAAAAATGAGAAATGTAGAAAAAAAAAAATTAAAAATTAAAATGTGAGTATAAGAAAAAAAAAAAAGTGCTAGTGATACCAAAAATCCAAGCCAATTTCATTTGGCTTGGTTATTTAATAATTTTTTTTTAATACATTAAATTTAAAATTCAAACACCATAAAACATATGAATTTTTTTTATATGAATATTATAAATTTAATCTACCTCTTTCTCATAATTATATTTATAATTTTGTTTTTTTAATTTTTGACATTTAAGTTTATTTTTTGGAAATACAAAATTAAATTTTCAACTAAATTTTTTATTAAGGTAAAATAAATTATAAATTTGACATTTTGTAATTGAATAATGAAAAAAATTTTAAATTTATTTAAAAAATATTTTTGTTAGAAGAATACAAATATTTTAAGGGTAGAAATATGGTGCAAATTGTAAGTAAAAAAAATTATATTTTTTTTTGTGAGGGGTTATTTCTATTTTTAAAAATATTTTTCAAAAACATTCATTAAATACTGAAATAAATTACTTTGAAACTCAAATTTTTTGTAAAATAATTAAAAATGAAATAATAATATTGTTGTATTTGATATAAAATTTGAATTGGTAATATTAATGTCTCTTTAAGTAAATTTGAAAATCATTTAAAAAGACCATGTTGATAAGTACTTCATTTTTGATATACAATGGTTATATATATATCTTATATATATTTCTTGAGTGTTATTTTTATATACATTCAATAAAATTTGTAATATAAAATGCCATTTAATAATTAATTAATGTTCAACTTAGTTATAACAACTTCATATTTAATACCAGCCACTAGTATTTACTTTTTAATTTAAAACTCCAAAATAATATGAGAGTATCCTTATTTTGTCTGTATGTAATGAACAACAATAACAGACCATAAATGAGTGGGTAATTAATTACAATAAATAGTTGAAGAATAACCTATAAGAAATGATAAGTTTGTCAAAAAGAGTACATTAAAAAATATAATTTTGAATTTTTTTTGATATAATTTGGGTAGTTAAATGAAAATTTAAATTATCAGACATCAAAATGGATAAAATCTAAAAGTGGTGTTTATATAATAAGCCTCATATAAAAAAAAGGATAAAAAATCTACTATGTAACTAAATTATTAAATATTAAGGTATTATTAAAATTATTGAAAAACTTATTTTACAGTTATAATGAAATCTAAATGTGAAAATAATGGTGGCATAATAGTAAGACTATGTGGAAACACTTTAATTTATACATACTTTCAACTATGTTCAGATAAAAAAATTGTTAAAATTGTATAATAACATCTAGTTAATAGTGATGCAATTTTATTTAGATCAAGAATAAATTTTTCTGAGGAAAAACTAATTAAATTGAGATATGGCCATCTCCTTTCAAGAGATAGAATAATAATAAAAATTTAAAAAATTATAATAAGTATTCTTAATCACCATTTTTGAAAAGTCTCTAGTAAAATTCATTATAATATATCATTCCTTGATTACATTATATGGAGTTTCATCTTGAAGTAGTGATGTGCAGCTTTGAACTTATGTTATGAAAAACAAAAAAGTTAAAAAATATATAATTATACTAATGAAAAAGCCAAAAATAAAAATACTATTATGAATTAAAAAAATAAAACTACATAAATTTTATTCTGCTCTAATGATGGAAGGGTACTATGTATGAATTTCCACATGTTAAATCCAAACCTGCTTTAAGGCTAGTTTACAGGTAGAGCTATTAAGTTTCCTTAAATTCTAAAAATAACTTATGCATTTTACTAATTATTTTTTTCTTGTTTTCTTTCCAAAGTTGTTAGAGTTGCTTAATTAATACTGTTATCTTGATTGTAAGATATATAATATTTTTTGAATACATGATTTATTGTTTCAAAAATTATATTATAAATTTAAATCATTTATTTCATTTTCTAAAGCTTCATTGTCAAAGACACAACTCTATTTTCTATTACTTAACAAATATATAAAATGTGATAGTAAAATTTGAGGAATTTTCTTTTTGAGAGGGTCAAACTATATTGTGAAGATTTTTATCTAGAAATTCTTGTACTCTAAAACCAAATAATTTTCTCCCTTAAGTAAGCCATTTCAAAAATATGAGAATATAAACAAGAATTTTAACTCATCTTATTTTTATTTTCTTTACTGAAAGTTTTAGTTCAATCCCTTTTTTTATATGACATTAGTATAAAAACATGGTTAAATGCTACTATATAATTAATTTTTATTATATATATATATATGAAATATTTAGAAGGTCATCCTTTTTTATTTACTTGAATAAATGGCTCAATTATAATGCCCAACACTTATTAATTTTTCCCAAACTCAATAACAAATTTCTCATATGAAATATTAGCTTCTAATATAAGAAGTTTATCTATAGATGATATTCAACATGTGATTTAACTTTTTAGATTCAGCTAAAATTAAACAAAAGGAGAAATCATGCATATGTGTATAAATGGTAACCATATGTTACTTAGAGGATTGTGAAATTCACTCATCAGAATGGTTTAAGTATTAAAATAAATTGAGGTCATTATTTTCTAGTATTTGAAACTAATTAGGAAATTATTCTAAAAATATATTTTATTGTGTATCATGTTTAAAAAGTTGGAAATATGATTTTTGAAAATTGTGAGTTTCTTATGAGATACCAAGCTTTAGTTTACATTGTTTCAAGTAGAATAGAATTTTAGTATTAGAAATTGAAAGCAATGTACCATTATCAGATTTTAACTGTGTTCTACTTATAGAATGATTACATAACATTAAACATTATTTAAATCAAAAAGGTTTAAAAGATATTTAGAATTTTACCAAATTTCACCATTTATTAATCTTTGATTTGAAAACAAACTATGATGTACACTCACTAGAAATAAGCAATCCCAATTTTAACATAATTTAACAATCCAAAAATAATGAGTCAATTAACATGAAAATATATATTATTTCAAAACCAATTCTCTAGATTTAAAATATGATGCTTTAATGAAAAATTATTACAAAACTTTAATGCAATGAAGTCTCTTAAAATATTCAAAAATAGAATATCAAAACAAGTAATTTCTGAAAAAAGAACTACTAACTATTGTAGATAAAGCATAAAAATAAGTCATATTTTTTAAAAAAATGATCTAACAATATTTATTTTTGTTAAAAAAATCAAAACATTGTTAAGTTTTCTTGTTATAATAATTTTAAAATCCACTAAACATTATCTAAAGGTGATAAAATATGTTAAAAATAAGTTGAATTTTATGAGATAAAAATCAACAATTTTGTATCATTTCCTGTTGTGCTATGACTTTATTCCACCCTTTTTATCTGATTCTTCCAGTATTACTTTGCTATGATCACTAGTTTTCAAGTTAAAATTTACAAATGTTCATTATACTTGATAATATGAAAAATAACTCAAACTTTTATAACTACAAAATAAGATTTTGTAACTCCTTCTTTCAATCAATATTTGAAGAAATTTTTAGTTTATTTGAGTAATGATTTTAAGAATAACAAAAAATTTGAAATTTACAAGGAATTATTTCCAGAGACTATAATTATTTACTTGTGTAATGCATGAGCTACTTATCGATGATGTAAAACATCAGAAAAGTAAGTTATAGTTATAAATCTACAGATTATACTGTTTCTGGTATATATATCTTCAATAAATCTTTTAAACTTATCTTAGCCTACATACCACACAATAGAAAATCATTATATTAAAAAAGGAAAAAATTCTATGATAATATCATAAAGAATGATAACCATGGATTAATATTCCATTAAAATGGTTAATAATATTTTAAGAGAACCTAAATCAGTATTCTTTCATCAAAATATATCCTTTTTGTCTTTGTAATTTATTCCAAACAAATTTTTTGAAAGTTGAATCTATATATCTAATTCCAAAACCACTATTAAGTTCCCTCTTAGACATTTTAAGAAATTATATATATATATATATGTATATATATATATTATTTATCAAAAATTGAAATAAAGAATAAAAACATAATTTTATTTACCTTTAATTATTTAAATATAGAGTATTTTCAGAATGCATTGTGGTTACTTGTGAAGGTTAGAAGATTTGAAGTTGGATTTATGAGTTTTTAGAAGGGCAAATATTGTAAAATTCTTTCATAAATATTTATTTTATAGTTTCAAATGTTGAAATCTACAAACTAATGGGATTTAAAATTATATTGAGATTTAAAATCTGTTTTCTACTGAAGTAAAATAAAATAAAATGATGATATCAAAATTGAAATTAAGTTTAAACTTTTGATATCCTCTATCTTCAATTTTATTGATAGTGCATCAAAAATTTAATAATATTTTTTTCCTTCATCACTTTTTACATAAAAGATAGTTTTATCATTTTATGAATTAAAGATTGCTTATATAAATTTAACATCTATGTCAACTGTTTATGACTATTAATCTATATAATAAATTTTTTAGAAGAAAAAATAACATCAGTATATACTGACTTTGAAATTATTCAATTTAAAATAGTTTACAGGTAGATAATGAAGGGTGATTTCATTTTTGAATATGAATTATAGAAGTCTTATTTTGTCAATTTTAATTCTTTTTGAGCTCAAATGTATCCACCGCAACTTATGTAAGAATAAAAATTATTTTTATTGAAATTTACATGAGAAAGTATGCCTATTATTCAAAATCAAACTTGCTCTAATGGTGTTTTTCAATCATTATTTCCATTCATAACAATAAAAAACATTTCAATTTGCTGATGTTTTAGTTTTTGATATCCCCAAGTTTATATCTCAGGTGTACTATTCACAAAATTATTAAAAATATAATTTTCGAAATACATGATAAACTTGAAAGTGAGGGGGCATTAAATTTTTAAAAATGAATTCTAAATTCAGGATGGATAGTATTTTTTCTATTTTCACAAATGAACAATTTTTTGTTTCAATTAATCCAGAAAGAAAATTTTGTTGTAAGCATATTATATTATATTTATTATGATTTTAAATACTATATTTTCAAGATTTGTGTTTAATACTTCCTGTGAAAGTTAATATTAATGTGAATTTAAAGTAAGCTTGAAGAAATTTAATCAATAGGAATATTGGATATTTAAAATAATATTTTGCTCCAATCTTGAATCATCCTGGGCTAAAAAATATCCCAAATAAGGTTTTTGTGGGTCAATTTGGATTTAAGTAGGATTAAGTAAGGTTTAATAAAGGACAGATAAAAAGCTAAATTCATTACTAGTGACTTTTTTCTCAAAATAGTTATAAAATATGTATCATTCTGGAATCAAGCTTCAATAAAGTTGAATTGAAACAGAGATAATTTCTAGCAGCACAACACCATATTTACAAAGGTGTAAAATACCTCAAATATTACTCATAATATAGGAAGGCAAGGAATCTACAAAATTCACATTTCAAACGAGGATTTATATTTTGAATTTGAAATTGAGAAATGGAATATTATTTTCCAATTTAAATATCTATTAGTCATTTTACCTAGAGTTTTCAGTAATCAGATTGAATTTTGATGGTATTTTGTTGTAGATTAATCATTTTGATGAGCCATTTACTCAAAATTACTGGTTTTGTTTCTAATATTCCATGTGAAATTCATTAAGAATCTTTTTGAAAGTGAATAGTTGACATATTGGATATGCAAAAGCTTATGTTAGATCAAAGTGAGATCAAAGGGAGTTCAACTGATGATCAAATTAGGATTTTACAAGATCAAACGGTGATCAATTTAGGTTCATCTTGAGCTCAATTTGTGACAAATCTCTGACTAAATGTAAGGCCAAACAATTTCCTACATGGTGATGATGTGTGCATAATTCAAGCATAGATTTGTGGCTCAACAGAGTTCAAGCAAGGGGTATTGCTAGCAATACCCCCCCATTTTTTCTGTGGTGATTGTTTGATTAATTTTTTGTCTTAATTATATTATTAATTATATAAGCATAGCAAAAAAGTGTGTGCCAAATGCATACTGAGTGATGTTACAACTTTTATAATATTATTAAATAAATGTATTAAACTATTAAAATAATTTTTTTTCAAAATTATTAATTGCTATCCAAAAGCAATATGAGGAATAAAAAATTAAGTTAAAGGGATCAAATATGAAAAAAGAAATCCAAGTATTATTCCTAATATCAAAGGCCAGTAGAGATGTTGAAGCAAATGAGAGCCATCAGGGATAAATTGTACTAAATTGACTGTTTTTTAAAGATAAAAAATTGTGTACCTGTAGTTTGGATGAACTCTAGGTGTATAATTTAGCTATATCAAACTAAATCTAGTGAATTTTCTTATCAAATAATTTTTTTAATTGCCATAGAGAGAATTGATCTCATCTTAATGCACCTGACCAAAAGTGTCCAGCACAAGTTCGGCCGAACTTGTGCTGAACACTTTTATGATGGAGAGTAGCTAGGGTGCAGGTCTTCTTCAGTGCAACTGTTATTTTTTTAAAACATGTCAACTGGTATTTGATCTTTCTGTGTTATTCATATTTTATTATCTGATTAATTTTTTGTCATTAGAATATTATTAATTTTATTAGTATAGAAAAAAATTGTGCGCCAAATTCATGCCATGTTATATTACACCTTTTAAAATATTATTAAAAATTGTTAAAAAAATATGAAAATGATTTTTTTTCCAAAATTATAAATTAATATCCAAATGTAAAATGAGTGATAAAAAAGTAAAGTAAAAGAGATCAAATATGGAAAAGAAAAAGTCAAGGAAAAATCCTGCCTTCAAGAGCCTGTAGAGGTGTTGAAACAAATGGGTGCCATCAGGGCTAAATTTGATAAAATTTAATTTTTTTTAAAGATAAAAAATTTTTCACCTGAGGTTTGGAAAAACTCAAGGTGGATAACTCAGCCATACCAAACTACTTCTAATGTAATTATTTAGCATTTTTTTAATTTAATTTCCACAGAGAGAATTGATCCCATCTGACTGCACCTGAACAAAAGTGTCCAGCACAAGTTCGGCCGAACTTGTGCTGGACACTTTTATGATGGAGAGTAGCTAGGGTGGAAGTGTTTCTCAGTACAACAGTTTTTTGTTTTTCACATTTCTATTGGTTTTTTAACTTTTTTTTACCATTCATATTTATCTTATAATTAATTTTTTTTCATCATATATATTATTAATGCTTCTAGTATAGCAAAAACCTGCATGCCAAATGCAAAATTGATGATGTTACACCTTTAATAATATTATTATATAAAGTTAAAAAAATATAAATATTTTTAGTTTTTAAAAAAATAAATTGATATTTAAAATTAAAATGAGTGATAGAAAAGTAAAATAAAAATAAATGGGATCAAATACAAAATAAAAAATACAAGTAAAATTTTACTATCAAGAGCCAGAAGTGGTGTTGGGACAATTGGGAACCCCTAGGTCAAGACTTGGTCTAAACTTACTTTTATGTATAGCTAACAAATTTTGAGCTGAGGTTTGGAAAGACTTCCAGGGGACAATTTTACATTATTAAACATTCTTTACTTCAATAATTGAGTGAAATATCATTTTTATTGCCATAGAGAGAATTTATCTCATTTGACTTCATGCAACCAAAAGTGTCCAGCACAAGTTCGGCTGAACTTGTGCTGGACACTTTTATAATTGAGAGTAGGCATACAGCAAATCTTCTTAAACTCAAAAGGGATTTCTTATAAACATATACACTGGTATTTGATCTTTCTGTTTCATTTAAATTTACCATTTGATTAATTTTTTGTCAACATTATATTATTAATGTTATTACTATAGTAATAACTTGTGTGAAAAATGTATACCAGGTGGTGTTCCACCTTTAATCATATATTATTAAATAAAGGTATAAGAGTATGAAATTATTTATTTTAAAAATTAAAAATTGATATCCAAAGCAATATGAGCAATAAAAAAGTAAAATAAAAGGGATAAAATAAGAAAAATAAATCTAAGGAAAATTCCCACTATCAATAACAAGTAGAGGTGTTAGATCAAATGTGCACCACCAGGGATAAACTTGGACTATATTTTCTTTTTTTTTAAACCAAGGAAGGTGTACTGATGAGTTTTGAAAAATCATCAGGAGGACATTTTGGCAATATCAAACTACTTATTGTGCAATGATTGAGCGAAATGTCATTTTCATTTCCATAGAGTAAATTTATCCCATCTGACTTCATGCAACCAAAAGTTTCCAGCACCAGTTCGGCCAAACTTATGCTAGACACTTTTATGATAGTGAGTATCTAGGGTGCAGGTCTTCTTCAGTTCATCAGGTATTCCTTATAAACAAATCCACTTGTATATGATCTTTCTGTGTCATTCATATTTATCATTTGATTCATTGTTTTTCACAATTATACTGTTAATGTTATTAGTATTAAAAAAATTATAAGCCAAATGCATACTGGGAGATGCTACATCTTTAATAATCTTATTAAATAATAGTAAAAAAAATATGAAAAGTATTAGTTTTACAATAAATAAATTGATATTTGAAAGCAAATAGAGGAATAAAAAAGTAAAATAAAAGTGATTAAATATGAATTTAAACATCAAATAAAATTTCTGCTATCAAAGAAAATTTGAGTTTTCAGACCAAAATTGCACCACCGGTTCTAGATTTAGAATATATTTTCATTTTTTTTAAATTAATAAAAGTGTCCACCTGAGGATTTCAAAACAATCAGGAGGATAGTATAGCAGTATAAGACTTCTTCTTGTGCAATGTTTTAGCAAAAATTCATTTTAACTTCCATTGAGTAAATTTATCCCATCTGACTGCATGCAACCAAAATTGTCCAGCACAAGCTCAGCTGAACTTGTGCTGGACACTTTTATGATGGAGAGTAGCTAGGGTGCAAGTCTTCTCCAGTTAATCTTATGTTCATTTTAAAAATGTCTATGGGTATTTGAACTTTCTGTGTCATCCATATTTATTATTTGATTTTTTTAGTCACCATTATATTATTAATGTTTTTATTATAGAAAAAACATGTGTACTGAATTTAAACTGTGTGATTTTACAACTTTAATAATATTATATTATAAATGTAAAAAAATGTGAAAGTTATAAGTTTTACCAAAATAAAATTGATATTTAAAAGCTAAAGGATAAATAAAAGGTTAAAATTAAAATTAAAGAGATCAAACATGAAATAAAGATACTAAGTATAATTTCTGCTTTCATGAGCCAGTAGAGGCTTCAGAAAAAATGGGCACCATCATAGATTAACATGGATCAAATTTACTTTTTACCAAAGTAAAAAATAGTCTACCTTAGGTTTGATTAAAATTCCGGGGGACAATTTGTCCATAAAAACTACTTTCAGTTCAATGATGGAGTGATCATTCAGTCTCATTTCCATAAAAAGAATTGATTGCATCCGACGGCATGCAACCAAAAGTGTCCAGCACAAGTTTGGCCAAACTTGTGCTGGACACTTTTATCATGGAGAGTAGCCAAGGTGAAAGTCATTTTAAATCATTTGGAATTTCTTATAAACATGTCCACTGTTATTAAATCTTTGTGCCTCACTCATATTTATCAATTGATTAATTTTTTGTCACCGTTATATTATTAATATTATCAGTATAGCAAAAATTTGTGTGCCAAATGAATACTGGGTGATGTTACACCTTTTATAATATTATTAAATAAAGGTAAAAAAATATGAAAATGATTTATTTTACAAAAAATAAACTTCTATCCAAAAGCAATATGAGAGGAATAAAGTAAAATAAAAGAAATCAAAGATGAAAATTAAAATCCAAGTTAAATTCCTGCCATAAACAGAAAAAAGAGATGTTGAATCAAATTAGCACAATCAGGGCTAAACTTGTACTAAATTTTCTTTTTTGTAAAAATAAAAAAAAAATCCACTTGAGGTTTACCAAAACTTCGGCATAAAACTTTTGCCATATCAAACTACTTCTAGTGTAATTTTTTATCAAAAATTTATCTTCATTTCCATAGAGAGAATTGCTCCCATCTGACTGCACCTGACCATAAGTGTCCAGCACAAGTTCGGCCGAACTTGTGATGGACACTTTTATGATGGAGAGTAGCTAGGGTAGAATTTTTCTTCAGTTCATCTAGTAATTCTTACAAACATGTCTACTGGTATTTTATCTTTTTTCCTCACTCATAAATATCATTTGATCAATTTTTGGTTGCCATTATATTATTAATTTCATAAGTATAGAAAAAACTCATGTGCCAAATGCATACCAGGTGATTTTACGCCATTTATAATATTATTAAATAAATGTATAAAAATATGAAAATAGTTTATTTTAAAAATTATTAATTGATATCCAAAGCAATATTAATAATAAAAAATTAAGTTAAAGGGATCAAATATGAAAAAAGAAATCAAAATAATATTCCTACTATCAAAGGCCAGTAGAGGTGTTGAAGCAAATTAGAGCCATCAGGGATAAATTGTACTAAATTGACTTTTTTTTAAAGATAAAAAATTGTGCACCTGTGGTTTGGATGAACTCTAGGTAGAAAATTTGGCTATGTAAAACTACTTCTAGTGAAGTTTTTTATCAAATAATTTTTTTCATTGCCATGGTGAGAATTGATCTCATATGACTGCACCTGACCGAAAGTGTCCAGCACAAGTTCGGCTGAACTTGTGCTGGACACTTTTTTTATGGTGAGTATCTAGGGTTCAGCTCTTCTTCAGTGCAACTGGTATATTTTTAAAACATATCCACTGGTATTTGATCTTTCTGATTTATTAATATTTTATCATTTGATCAATTTTTTGTCACCAATATATTATTATTTTTATTAGTATAGCAAAAAAAACATGTGCCAAATGCTTACAGGATGATGTTAAACCTTAAATAATTTTATTAAATACAGCTAAAAATTATGAAAATGATTTGTTTTACATAAAATTAATTGATATCTAAAAGAAAAAAAAGGGATAAAAAGAAATAGGTTGAATAAAAGGGATTTTATATGAAATTAAAAGTTCAAGCTAAATGCCTACTTTCAAGGCTCAGAAGAGGTGTTGGATAAAATGGGCATCATCAGGAATAAAATTGTACTTAATTTGATTTTTTGAAAAACTAAATGAAGTTTTCAACTGATTTTTTCCCAATATTTATTTGGACACTTTGTCTATATCAAATTACTTCTAGTATCATGATTGACCAAATTAAATCCTCATTTCCATATGCAGAATTGATCCCATATGGCTGGACCAGGCCAAAGGTGTCAACCACAAGTTTGAGAATTCTTCTGGTGGACACTTTTATGATGGACAGTGGTAGGGTGCAAGTCTTCTTTAGTTAATCTATTATTCCTCATAAACATTTCCAACTTATTTTTGGCCAAAAATCAGTTGGAAAGTTTGTCCATATCAAATTACTTCTAATGCCATGATTGACTAAAAATTGATTCTCATTGCCATATAGAGAGTTGATCCCATATGACTGGATCTGGAAAAAGTGTCACCACAATTTTTGATAAACTTAAGTTTGAAAATTTTATGATGGAAAGTAATTTCAAGTCTTCTTCATTTCATCAAGTAATCCTCATAAAAATTTCCATCTTTATTTTGGCCAAACTTCAGGTGGACACTTTAGTCATATTGAATTAATTCTAGTTCCATGTTGATAAAAAAATGATACTTATTGCCATATATAGATATTAAACTCATCAGACTGTGCCTTTCCAAAAGTGTCTACCTGAATTATGGCTAAACCTCAGTTGGACACTTTTATGATGCAGAGTAGCTAGGGCAAAAGTATTCTTCAGTTAATTTGGTATTCATAATAAATTTATCCTCCTGAATTTTAACCTAACTTCACATGGACAATTTTGGAAAGCACCAGTTGGTCACTATCCATCAAAAAAGTGTTCACCAAAATTTTGGCTAAACTTGTGGTGGACCCCTTTGATCAGCCACAGTAAGATGAGATTAACTTTTTAGATAGAAATTAGGATGATGTTTTGGTCAATCATGGAAATAGAAGTAGTTTGATGTGGCCAAATTACCCCCCTGAAGGTCAGCCAAACCTCACAAGGACACTTTTTAGCAGGGAATAACTGAGAAAAATACATTTATCAGAAGGAAAATCTTTTATTGGATAGATTCCAAGGTTTCATACTTGTGTATTATGGTCAGTATTAATTTTGAAAGTGTCTGTCCAAGAAATTTCATTGCCCATTATGACACATTTTGTTTTAAATGTTTCAAACTGCGTGATTCAGTATTAAGGTGTCACATAGTATAATTAAGTTTTATTAAGTGCCCTCCTATGATGCCTAAATTTATAATTTAATATCTTACATAATAATTTTATATATATAAATTCATCAATATTTTATTTTATTATCAAATTTAATTGAACAAGTATTCTGAATTATTATATATGCATAAGCTTAGGTTAGATCAATTTGTGCTCAATTTGTGCTCAACAGAGGACCAAAATCAAGTTCTGGAGGATCAACTTGTGCATAATTTGGAATCAGTTGATATTCTGTCTATAATCAATCTGAGAATAAATGTAAATCTAACTGTAATTTAATTATGTTTATAAAGTATTCATAAACCTGGCATAATTAAGGGACACTCTAAATTTCAAGAGAGGGGATTGCTAGCAATTCACCCCTAGATTTCCCGTGGTGATTAAGCTTATAAATTAAAATTAAGGTTAAAATACTTATATATATGTTTATAATATATATATATATAATTATTACACTATCACCACGCAATATGTGAGGCGGACTTGCTAGCAAGTCCACAAACTTGAACCCAAATTCATAGCTAATTGAGCACACATTGAGGTGGTGTTGAAACAATCATGATGAAATATTGATTTTAATTTGAACACAACTTGAAATCAATTCAAACATTTAGTTAAGCACAGTTGATAATTAGAAAAACAATACTTGATGGTTGACTTACTAGAATTTTTGAAGGAATATTGAAGTAAGTGAACCCCACTACCAAAAAAAAGTGAACACATCAATAAGATTGTGAGAAATAATCTTTTTTGTTTTTTGTTTAAAAATATAAAAATTTTTGTATAAATTGAACAAAATCCCCTTTGCATGCTTTTACAAGTTTATTTAATAATAAATTTATAAAGGAATCTCCCAATTCTATAAAAAGTTATTTAAGAAAAAAATTATTAAAATGATACTTTTCATCAAAGTTTTATTAGTAAAAATTTCCTGAAGTATATATTTGCTCTCATTGTACGATTATATTTTCTTAAGATTTTCTCAAGCTTTGAAAGTATTAGTAGAAGCTACATAAAGTTCAAAATTGATGGTAAAAATAATTTAGTTAATTGTACAATTCACAAAATAATATTATTACCACAAGTTTAGATTTAAAAATATTTTATTGTCACTATTTTTTCAAAAAAAATAATTTACCTTTACCTTCATTATAGAAAAAAATATGTGTCAAATTTCAACAAGAATAAAATATATGGCTAAAAATTTTGCACAATAGTTATAAGTTTTTTTCTGTTTTGTGCCATTTTATTTTCAAATCTCTATAATTTATTATATATATATATTATTTATTCTCTTTAAAATTATCCTTCCTAACTTTTCCTTCCCCTCTTTTGTGCTTCACATGTGGTCCCCATCACACATTCTCTCACTCTCTTAAATTTAGTACTACTCTCCCCAGTCCTCACCCCTCACCACCCATTGTATCCCCCGTCTCCACCCCTCTACCTACCACCTCACCTTACCTAAATCAATTTACTACACATATCACCCCTTTTGATCCCTTATTCACCCTTATATAACTCATATCTTTATGAATAACATTAACTGATCTCCTTCTCACCCCTCTTCTTCTATATGGAAAAAAGAGGTGAATTGACAAGCCAAAGAGGTTGGGTGAGTAGTATTGTGGGGTGAAAAGTAAAAGAGGAGGGGAGGTGAGTTGTAAGGAGTATGGAAACTTACTCATGAATTTTCAATACTACTTTAAATGACTTGGGTTGTTTATCAAAAGAAGAGATATAGGAATGAAGTCATAAGGAATACAAAGACAGAGAAAGGAATGTATAGAGCTCAAAAGGATGTGAAACAAGGTGAAAAAAAACTGAATGTGGACTCTATCTTTTGGCTGAAAAACAGAGTTCACCCTGTCTGATTTCAGCACTCATTTTCCACAATCAAAAACAACATTTAAAATTGGTTTATTACTATTCATATCCCTCAACACATACTAGCTATTGGTTTATTCAATGTTTGTAATAAGTACCGAAAATTGAGACTGAGGATCTACAGGAGTTTAAAAACTAGCCATTAAATACTATTTTAATTCTTTAGAAAGTCTTTTACATAATTTTTATTAATAACTTACATACGATAGAAAACCAATAAAATGGGTAAACTTTTGAAACAAGTTGGAAAAAGTAGAAAGTTTCTGTTTTAAATTTGTACTGATGAGTTGAAATATTCTCTATCCAAATTCATTTTTTTAAATATATTCATTCAAGTATTTCTTATTTATAAGTCAAATTACAAGAAGATTTATAAAATCTTTTATTTACATATAATTTCAAAGGGATTTTACTTTAAAGTATTAGAAATTTAATAGCAGAATAATATAATTTTTACCTATCAGTGTGAATATCATTATTCTAATAAATGATTAGTAAATTTTTAACTCATATATTCTATTTAAGAAGTATGTATAAATGTTCAGTTGTGAATTAATCCTGTCAAAAAGCATTTTCCAAAGACTAAAAAAGAAACCTGAAACTTTTACTTGATTTGTATATCGACAACATAGAATTGAAATACTCTGTCTATTCATTTAAAATATGCATCATTATTTATTTTAATTAAAATATAATCACTTTAAAACTACCTTTTTTATATGAATATAACTCAAAATACCTATTGTGTCTTTTTTACATAATATTTATAATATGGTAGTTATTCAATGAGCAACTAATATAATGATGAAAAATTACCACCTCTACGTATTAAGTTCAGTTCTTGCAAAATAATTTACTCTGAAATTTGACCTGAACTGTCAGCCAGGCTGTTCCAGGAGCCCAGTAAATAAACATTCAATTTTATTGAAATTAAAAGAGGAAATAATAATTGCAGCTCATGTATTTACATTAATTTTATATTACATAATATATTATATAAATATTTTATTCTATAAGTAAAATAAATTTTATATTAATTTTATTATCATATAAATTAAGTATACATCAATTTAATTATCATATTCCATATAAAGGGACACATTTTTTATGTATTTAATAAATAAATAAATAATTACATTTTTATAATAAAATTAAATCTTATTAATCATCTTATATTTTAATTACATTAATTATTTAAATTAAATATGTAATTAACCTTTTCATACTAAATATTAATCATAATTATTGGCGCTTTTTTTTGACTCTTAATTTTTTCAGTAAATTATTAAATAAATTAAAACACTTATTTAATAAAATACACCACGCAATATGGGGGGTGGACTTGTTAGCAAGTCCGCAACCTTGGACTCAAATTCACCACAAATTGAACACACATTGAGCTATTGACAAAAGAACCATGCAATCAGGGATGAACACCACTCAGAAGAACAGTTTTAGGTGGGTCCCCAAGTAGATTTCAGTATGAGTTCAGTATGAGTTCAGTCTGAGTTCAGGTTGGAGACTTGCTAGCAAGTCCACCCCCTATATTGTGTAGTGATAGTATTCAAGTTCTCACTTTAAATTAGTAATATAATTAAATTAATTATTTGTATCATTTAAACTAGTTTTTGATTTAATTACATAGTTAAAAAAATTAATTATTTTTTCTTTATAGTAGGTTAAACTTTTTACATAAAATTTTGTGTCAAAATATTTTTTTGTTTCAATTAAAACACATACATCCTACTGTAATGTCTTTTTTGGATTCTTTTTCTCACAGTTCTTATGTTTCAGACTTACTTAGTTACTCACTATTTTAATTAACTTGTTTGGAAAATTATGGTGGGAAAAACTAGTTACTTATTCATGGGTTTAGTTAATTGTTTCATGTTTTTCCCTTAATATCTATGTTTTATTTCTATTCTTTTATATTCTTGTTTTAGCTTATTACTATTTTGTATATACTGATTTGTGGCGCTTCAGAGGTCCCCTTGTCTATAAAAAGGCCTTGGGTAATCCCCTTTAGCCCATCACTTACTACTCATCATTTTTTTAAATACATTATATCATATTTTATTTTTATTTTTTAGTTGCTCTTCAGCCTTCTTTAATATTAAAATAAAATATAAAGGTTGTTTTAAGAGTATTCAAATATTTAGTTGTTGATAATTGAGCAGAGAGAAAATAAAAGTACTTACTATATTAACCACACTGTCCCTTTTCCACTTTGTCTATTAGATCCTTTATTTCATTGTCCAATTCCCTTTACTCCCCTCTCTTCCCTTCTATTTTACTCCTATCATTTTAATCTCCCTTTTCCACCTTCCTTTTCACCTTCTTCTAGATGAGACGGTTGACATGAACCAAATTTTTTGACATGGGACCACTTTTGAAAATCTATGGTGCTTATTCCCAGGTGGACATAGCAATTATCCCACCATATAGCATGGAAGCACTCTTACGCATTAATATTAAATTTAAAGAATTTTATGCTTTTTTGTTGTATTTTATCTTTAACATTTTACTCCTAGTTTGAATTTCAGTTTTTCATATGGAAAATTCATTGAGTAGTGATTAATTATTTTAACTCATGAAATCACTCACCAACTGACAATATTTTCATAGAATTGTAATGAACTAAATCATGTAAGTTTCTGGAATCTCATATATTTATTATGTTAACTAAATGCTGATTGCAAAACTACTTAATATTTGAAGAATAAACAGAGCAAATAAGAGTTCAAAAATGAATTTCCTTTTGATTTTAATCATTGAATTGCATTTGAAAATTTCAAAATTGGGATTAAAATCTACTATTATAAGAGATATACTTTTTTACAGAATTATAATTAAATAATTTCTCAAATATAAGTGCTGAGTATAAGGCATTTATTAGAGTACTTCATTTAGTCAGAGATTGAGAGAACACATTGATAATTATTTTTGTTTAGTTATATGTGGTTTAATGGTATTCTGGAAGTAAAAGTATAAGAGATTTCATGGTTCAATATTTTTTTGATAACTCAACTGAATTGAAAATAATTATATCTAATGAACAAATAAATATAAAAATACATGAAATGAAGAATCAGGACATATTGATTAAAATTAAAAACCAAATCTTCAAATTCAGGGTTAAAAAGATTTTTCAAAAAAAGAGGCACATATATAATTTTATATTTTTTCACAAAAAGTTAATTAACTCATTAGAAAGCTTAGAAGTAATAAATTTTTAATAAGTACTATGATTTTCAGTCTTTTTAATGATAAAGTGAGATTCAAAATTAGAATTAAATTGTGTTTTATAAAAAAATACTGTGGATTTATCAGATTCTTAATCTCCCTAAAATTGTATTTCTATTAATTTTTCATTAAACTCCCAATATTATTTAAGCAAAGTATCATTCATCCTTGGTTAAGAGCCCAATATGAGCTCAAAGTAAAGTTAAGTATCATTTCATTAAAGGTTCAGTCTGAGTTCCATCTGTGTTCCATCTATATTCAAGCTGAGGACTTGCTATCAAGTCCCCTCCAAATATTTCATGGTGTATTATATGTTTCAAAGGGTCTTTTAGGTCTAGAATGTTTTCAACAAAGGTCCAACGGCGGTAATAGGGGGATTTTGGGATTTTAAAGTTAAAGTACATATATTTATCTTTTATTTGCTTTACACAAATTAAAGAAGTAAAAAAATTATAAATATTATTATAATTAATGATTTAGAATTACCTATTTGTAAATATTAAAACAATAAAAAATAGTAATAATTATTTTAAATGTATTAAATATTTTAATAAAATAAGTAAGTAATGAGTGATAAAAAAACAGAAAGGGTGGCCTTATATAGGCAAAGGAGAGACAAAGCACGGTGTTAAAATCCTTAATACAGTATTATGAGAGAAGAAAAGAATATTCCAGAAAAATATTTTCAAATAATAAGGTTGTTCCAAAAAGAAGGTGTCAGAAAAGTGTATTTACTATATATGACAGAAATAAATTAGTTTATTTAAAATTTACTGTAAATGTCAATTCTAAATAAATAAATTAAATTTTTTGTATATATTTATTTTTTTTTGAATATTAAATTTTTATTTCAAATTAAAATTTTTTATTTTAATATTAATACTTTTTATTTTTCTTAACCTGTCATTGAGCATGGTGTTACAAAAAAAATATAAGGGACATTTTAATATTAATTTTAAATATTCACTAACTTTACCTTTTTGTAATTAGATAATTTATTACAGGTAAATTTAATGTAAATATATTATAATTAATAAAAAAATAAAAAATAATAAGGCATGGCTTCATCCTAGAAAATAATTTATTATTTTACTGGGTAAGTCTAGCAGCCTGGATGACACTCCCTAACTCCAAAAAAATAACAATAAAAAAATGCTATGATTTTTTCTTTTTATATTTCTTTGGCAGACTAGTAAGATTAGGTATCTCCTTCCCAGGTATGCAAGAATCATATTCTGAAGAATTATTCTTGAATCTAAATAAGTATTCTGTACCTTTTTCAGCAGAAACTATTTTTTCATTTAGAATCTTATCAATTTCTGCTGTCTCAGAGATTTCATTAGAAGTCACCACACAATATGGGGGGCGGACTTGCTAGCAAGTCCGCAACCTTGGACCCAAACTCACCATAGATTGAACACACATTGAGCTATTGATAAAGGAGCCATACAATCAGGAATGAACACCACTCAGAAGAACATTTTTAGGTGGGTGTTCAAGTAGAGTTCAGTATGGGTTCAGTATGAGTTCAGTCTGAGTTCCATCTGAGTTCCATCTGAGTTCAGGTTGAGGACTTGCTAGCAAGTCCACCCCCTATATTGCGTAGTGAGTCTTCTTTGGTCTTCCCCTCCTTTTGGGAAATAAATCACTATTGGATGTGTAAGGTTTCAAATGAGATATTGGAAACACAGGATGCTTTCTGACATATGGTGAACACAAAATAACTTCAACTGCATTATCACCAACCATTCTTATGACAACAAATGGACCTACAAATTGGTCTTTCAATTTGTTATTACCTTTTAAATTGAAGTGGACTGTAGAAATCAGTACTTCATCACCCTTTTTAAAAGTGTATTCTTTATGGGATTTGTCCCATCTCTTCTTCTCATATTGAAAGGATATTTCAATACATTTTTAAGCATGACTTCTGAAAAGGTGTTGCATTCGAAGAAAAGATTTTACACCAGGATGTAAATACAATTTAGGTATTTTATTATTGAGAATTTGGGCAGGAGTGTTTGGAACATATCTCACTCAGAGCTCAAAAGGCTTTTTCTTAGTAACAGAATGAACAATGCTAATATAAGCAAATTTTAACCCAGGAAGTAGGGTAACCCAATAATGAGTAAATCTGTCATTGTCTTTGTTCTTTAAGGCCATAGGCACAATACCTTCT
The DNA here is from genome assembly GCA_030280995.1 of Hemileia vastatrix. NCBI lineage: Eukaryota > Fungi > Basidiomycota > Pucciniomycetes > Pucciniales > Zaghouaniaceae > Hemileia > Hemileia vastatrix. The sequence goes on along the minus strand of JASXTE010000002.1, from coordinate 2,021,084 downwards.
TATCATGTCCTCTAAAGTCTGAATCATTCTTTCAGCTAATCCATCAGTTTGGGGTGATGGGCAGTAGAAAGTTTCAGATGACAACCACAAAAATCCATCAGAGACATCCCAAATTCAGAAGTAAACTAAGGGTCCCTGTCAGAGATTATGGCCTTAGGAAACCCTGCAGTATTAAACATATGAGACCACCATAAGAAGGCTAACTATTTAGTGGAAACATCCTTGTGGGTGGGGATGAATTTACACATTTTTGTGAATCTATCCATAATAACCCAACAAGAGTTATAACTATCTTTTCCAGCAATGGGTAGTCCTGTTACAAATTCCATGTTTATTATCTGCCATGGTGCATCAGGAGATTCAATATGTTGCATTAATCCAGCTCTTTTACCAGTCAATTGTTTTGATTTTTGGAAAGAATCACAGGATTCAACATATAGTTTGGTGTCTTCAGACATACTAACCCAAAAAGCAGTGTTTTTAATTCTGATCTATTTTTTTTTCAAGATCAAAATGTCCAGCCAATATTTCATCAGGACAAATTTTCATAATGATATCTTTGATAGAAGGAGGAATAAAAATAACATTACTCAACTTTCTTCTATAATAGAGGTAGCCTTCATCAATTGAAAATTTACCTTTTTCCAAAGCCTTTTGGTACTTTGGTGGAAGGCTTTTAATTAATGCTTGTATTGAAGCAATCTTTGGATCATTTAATATGGTACATAACTTTTTTAAGTCAGTTTTTGTATCATATGAATCCAGAATAATCTGTAATAGCTCTTCCTCCATATCAACCACATATATCCCATGAATATGAATAATTTCATCTTCAGGAACATATTCAGGATTTGAGTCATCATTTGGCAAAGGCAACCTTGATAACATATCCACATTTGAGTGAGCAATACCAGCCCTATGAATTATTGTCATTTCCCTCTATATTCTTGAACAGCCAGTTGCCATCTGAACATATGTATGTTAGGTGTTTTCAAGTTTAAAAGGGATTTAACTGCACTGCAGTCAGTGACAAGTTCAAATTTCTGGTTATCCAGGTAATAATGTAGCTTTTATAGAGCCCATACTAATTCTAAACACTCTAGTTGAGTGGCACCATATTTCAATTCACTATTTCTCAAGGTCCTTGAGATATAACAAATTAATACTTCTGATACTTTATCATTCATAACTTGTTTTTGATGGAGGGCAGCACCAAGACCAATAAAACTGGCATTGGTGTATAAAACAAATGGTTGATTTAAGTCAGGTAAAGCAAGAATTGGTGCTGAAATAAAACAATGTTTCATAGTGTCAAAAGCTTTTTGTCTTTCACTGTTCTAGACAAAAGCAACATCTTTCCTAGTCAGTTGGTAAGGGGTAATGCTATGACTTGGTAATTTTTAATATACTTTCTATAGTATACACACATTCACAAAAAGCTCTGTAGCTCTCTAAATGTGATAGGAGCCTTCACCTGTTGTATAGCTGCCACTTTGTTTTGTTCAACACATATCTGTAACCCTGAGACAACATGACCAAGCACTTTTAAGGAATGAAAACGAAATTTTCATTTCTTCAAAGCCAGTGTCATATTTATCTCATCCATATTATGGAAAGCTTTACACAGGTGGTTAAGATGGTCCACAAATTTTTTAGAGAATATAATAATATCATCAATATAAACCATCAGCCATCCTTCAATTATTTCTTGATGGAATGTGTTATCCATAACTTTTTGAAAAACTGAAGGGGAATTTTTAGGTCCAATTGGCATCCTAATTTAATTATAAACACCCATATGAGTAGCAATCCTCAGAAAATTCTGAGAATTATTCTCAACAGGTACCTGGTGATATCCCTTATTACCATCCAAACAACTGATATATTTAGCACCTTGTAGGGTAGCATGTATAGAGGTAATTCTGGGTAAAGGATAGATATCATCAACAATATAAGTGTCCAATGCTCTATAATAACCACACAACCTTGCCTTATCTTTCTCATAAGAAATTAGGACAGGTGAGATAACACAATGTTTAGGTTTTAAATTACCTTTTCAATAATATTCATTTTTAAAAGGGTAGAGATATTGTCTTCAATATCTTTTCTCTTTGTGGGAGAAGCAGGATAAGGCTTCTTCTTTAAAGTAGGTTGTATTTCTGTCAATGGGCAAGATAATGAAGGCTTCATTTCTCTAATTCATGTGATCCATGAGCAAATGCCATAGGAAAAAATTTGATAAATTTAATGATGGAATCTTTATCCTCACCAGAAAGTTGTTCTCCAAAAGAAGCATTTTCAATTTCAGACACAAGGGCAGGAATTTCTTTTGTATATCTTCCTTTATATTGAACTACAGAATGACATTTTTTCAACCCTGGTGTTAATAATTTCTTGGGGGAGGAAATTAGACTATGAAATGTGCAGAGTGACCCACAAATATATATGACTATGGCCAATATATGAACCTAAAATTTGGAGCATGGTTTGATTTACAGTTGCAGTAGAAAAATAAGTCACTTGGTTGATGATGTTTGTTGTTTTTGTGATCCACCCGTCCCTACTGGTTCCTCAATGTTGATGGTCCCTTGGTTGCTGGCTTCAAGATATTGATGCGCCGTCAATGATTCAGAAAGGCATTCAAGTGTCGGGATGTTCTCTTGGTCTAGAAAGTTCTAATGGAGGTATAACAGCGTTGTAGAAAATCCTATAGTACTAGCTATAGGCCTTGACCAAGGGAGTTGGAGAAAAACCAGAGAGAAAATCCCCTGTCCCTTTAGAAAAATAGAGTGAGATTTACTTGCTAAAGTAAGTTGGTTCCTGTTTTGCTAAAGACACCTTTTAAACACACTTGACTGCTTGATGAGCCATGAAAGTAGTCACCAGATAGACTACCAGACCAAAGAACTGAAATGTAGAACAAAGTCTACACCAGAGACAGCAAAGATACTTGATGTAGGCTTCAAATCCACACCAGAGACAGAAATAATACTTGCTATAGCTTGCAAGACTATAACAGAGAAAACAGTTGCCAAAGTTAAGTTAAATGAAGAACTTACTTGCAACAAACACAGCCAATTGTGGCCAGAAAACAGTGAAAACTGTTTTCTGGCCACAATGAGATCACCTCCGGATGGTTGTATGATGATTAAGGTTGCCCCAAACTGTCTTATTCACTATATACACACAAACCACTAACTAAGAGCCCATGCGCACCCACCAATCTGGCACCTGTACCTGCCAAATTGCATAAAAAACCCTCCTGGAGCGCTCCCCAACCTCCTAAAACAGAGGCGGGCGGGCCGCCCAACGTCGGAGATGCCGCCTGAAGCAGCCCGGCCTCCCTGAAGCCAGAAAACCAATAAAAACCACTAATCTACTTAGAAAAATTAGCTACAACTACTAAAACCTTTAAAACACGGAATTTCACTATAACAACATTGAGACATGAAATATAGAGAAAAATTGGCTCTATCCAATGGTACTAAGCACTTAACCCTAAGACTTAAGGTTAGCCTGTAAAACACAAAAAACAAAATTAAATAGCAATCTTTTATAAATGTAAAATGAGGAAATGACCCCTTAAAACTCAGAATATAAAAAATGTCTACAAGACATAAAATATAGAGAAAAACCAGGGCTATCCAATGATAGTACCCACATACCCGCAGACCCAATATCCACGGAATAAAACCAGAAAAATACCAAACTCCTTAACAGATGTCAATTAAGACATGCACAAACAGCGCCAAATCACACAACAAAGGCCCCTGCCTATGTTGGAAGACCACATCCTCCCTCCAATTGAGAATGTCCGCATTCTTTATTCATCCAACCACCATGTTTAACCTCCTTTCCAAATCTGCTTCTAAAATGGGCCCCTGCCAATACTGCATCAACAATAATTTAATCTGCGCCATAACACCACCTGTTCATCCATACAGAACCTCCTGCGATGTCTGCCACTCCAGAAAGAAGACCTGCCACAGACCTGGTCCACTTTCTTCTACAACAGATTCACCTCCGCCTCAACCTGGTCTTTCTTCTGCCAGCACCAAAAAATCTAGGCCATCCATCCTGATACCCAGATTAATCAAAAGGCTCCACCCTTCCCAGAAAAGTGCCACAACCCATAAAGCAACTAGCTCCCCCATCCCTGGTCCATCTGATGGTAAAGAACATTCATTTCTTCCTTCAACTTTTAAACTGATAACTTCTCAGTTCCTTCCTCTTCTGATAGTGATGATAACAATCTAGGATCCATTGCACCACCAACACCAACACACTTGCCCACTATCAAGGCCAAGTTCCAACAACACACATCTCAACAGAAACAACTTCTGCTTCACTACTTCCAATCCACTCCTGCTAGAGATCCACAGGACATTGAGAACAGATGACACCTCATTCACCAGCTCAAGGCTAATTCTGAACACTTCATTTCATCTCTTGATTCCCTCTGTAATGCCACTAGTAATTGACTTTGATTCAGAAAAGAAAAGTTGACCACACCCTCTATAGGATGTAACCACAAACAACCCTCAGTTTTAAGTCTTGGGGGACCATCCTCAATTTATAGTCTTGGGGGACTCAAAAACCCTCAGTTTAAAGTCTTGGGGGACTCAAAACCTAAATCATAAACCCAGAACCAGAGATCAACCACATTAAGACACAGAGAAAAAACTAACACTCTGGGGTAATTGTGAATAGAGCTTCCAGCCCATCAATTACCCCCAAACTTGCCTTTGCTAAATTCGGAGGCTCCCCCTGTGGATACTCTCCACCAATCTTTCAAAACAACTCCAACAACAAAAACTTTTCCCTCAGTTTATAGTCTTGGGGGACTTACAACCCTAAGTTTAAAGTCTTGGGGGACTAACACAGTGTTCAGTTTAAAGTCTTGACGGACTACTTCTTGACAAAATCTTGAAACCAGCCAGTTTAAAGTCTTGGAGGACTAACAGAAACCAGATTTCAGTTTAAAGTCTTGATGGACTGACTTGATACCATAGCTATTTCAGTTTAGAGTCTTGATGGACTGATAAATTTTCCAGTTTAGAGTCATAGAGGACTGTCAGAATCTTGCATGAATCTGACCCAGCCAATTTCATGCAATACACACACAGCCAGACCACGTAGCGTCCACCTTCACTTCATCTTCTATTCATCACTGACAAAATCTTCTCTTATCCTTTTAATCACCTTTCACACCACAAATCATGTCTAGATCCCCTGCTGTTGACTCCTCTACTCTTCCTTGCTTCACTGCTCCAAGGGACTATGCCTGCAAACAGTGCATACACATGTGCAGACCTTGCACATTCACTCTTCCAAATCCAGAAGCCAAATTCTACAATAGGGCTTGTGACTCCTGCTATTCCAAAAAAAAGAAATGTGACAGAGATGCCCACTATCCTATTCCTCCGCCTTCTCCTTCTCACAAGTACATCTCCAGAACTTGGTCCATCCTCTTCCTCTCTATCTTCAGCTCCTTCCAGAAGATCTAGAAGCTCAGCTTCCTGCACTCTTCCAAAAAGACCAGCCTTAGCTTCTCAAGAAACTGCTTTTATCACTGCTAAATTAGCTCCAAAAGCTTCAAAATCTACCCCTAGGCTTCTAGACTGCGTCCAGGCGGCCCGGCCGACGTCAGGCGGCCCACCCGCCTCACCAAACAGAGAAAATCAGGGCCAAAACCTCCAAAAACGGCCAGAAAATAGCCAAATTCATCCAGATAACAACAACAACTCAACCCAACTACCTCCTACTGCTCCCAGAGCAATGAAATCCACCATTCCAAAATCCAAAAACACCAAAATTTCCCAGATTTCTAAGAGAACTGCCAGAGAACCCCAAGAAGAAACCAGAACACCACACACTGCTCCACAACAACAACTTCGTCCCCAACTAAGACAAAGAAACTACACCTCTCCTCTGTCAGCCAACTACTCTTCTGACAGTTCCATCTCTTCAAAATCTCCATCCAGAAAAGAGCAGTCTGCTTCCAAATCCCCCTCTCCTGCTCCATCCTTTAACAACCCTGGTACTACATCACCAGCACCTCCTCCAGCTGAATCCAACAGAAATAACAACCTCAACAACAACAACAATCTCACTGCTCCAACTAGGCCCCAGGAACATCAGCATACCAGTTCACCTTCTCAGGATCATTCAGAGGAAGACCATGAGAATCCATATCTTTCCCTAGTTGATCCACCCACTATGACCATAACAAAATCTTCAGAGATCCAAATCCCAGCCGCTTACAGATTTGAAGAGCTTCCAATCTGTAAGTACCAAATTAATTATTCCATTTCTTCAACAAAAATAATTACTGATCCAATTCTTCTTGTCTAGTTGGCACCCCTCCTCCTGAATCTATTATTGGAGTTGGCCAAACTCTTGAAACTTCTTTGACCCTGGATTATGGAGACATGAAGAAACACCTAAGCGCCATGTGTTCCAACATGCTAAAAGCCTTTGCCCTTCATGGACCCTTGAATGACTTTGAAAAATCCCTGAGAAAGCGCCTACTGGAAGACCACTGGAAGATGTCTAGGATCATTAAACACACCCTCCAGCACTCCATTGCTGCCTCTTCTTCTTCCTCCTCTGAACTACCCTCTAATCCAATCCCTGATTATTACAATCCCTATAATCTCTCCAGCAGGTTGCACTTCAAAGAACACAGTGCTTCCCACAATCCCAACAAAAAACAAAAACGTCATGACAATCCGGACCAGCCTCCAGAAGCTTCCTCATCCAGACAATGAGCTCCTGCAAAAGATTAGAAACATAAAAATAATATAAAACAAATAATAAAAGTAATTTCAGAATTTTTTTTTTTTTAAGGTTGTACTGATATACTAAAATAAAAAAATTAATAATTAAATGAAATGAAATAACATAAATGAAATAAAATAAAATATATATCTAAAAAAATAATACAAATGGTATCCCCCAGCCAATTGATGAGCTGATCCCCTGATACCTTACCCACATCCAAGTGCACCTTGATGTGGATACACAATTAAATCTTTTAAATGATTAACAGAAAAAAAAACAAAAATATAGAAATTCAGAAGATAACAAATAATGAAACACAGAAACACATGAAATAAATTATATATAAAAATAAAATAGCATTGCCCGGCCAATTGATGAGCCTTTCCCCACCAATGCTTGCCCACATCCAGGTGACCCTGATGTGGTAACACCCTATATTTTTGATTTTATAATTTTAACAACCCCCATAAAAAATTAAAAGAGAAAAAGAGAAAAAAGAAAATAATCTAAAACTTCTATCTAGCAAAAACATAACTGCAAAATCAAAGAAAGTCCAGCTCCATAGATGGTCCAATAAGGGAAAGTCCGGTCCATAGAAATGATCACTGGGTGGGCTCCCTCCAATAAGTAAAAATGATGGGAGACCCCCAGTGATCCACCACCAATCTAAAAGAACCAAAGATAAAGAAGCCAGTCCCAAACCAGTTTAAAGTCATAGTGGACTGGAAACCTGAATAATATACAACAGAGCTAGAATTCAACTATGAAAAACAAAAGACTTGAGACAGACATTCTGGGGTAACTGTTCTACAGACAAGCCAGCTCATCAGTTACCCCCACACTTGCCAAAATAAAATATAGAAGCCCCCCCTGGGTACCTTCTAACAAAAACACAACGTCCAACACAAAAAACCAAAACCAATAAGAGTGAAGAGTCCGGCACTTGAAAACCAAAGGAAATTCCATTTTAAAGTCATAGAGGACTAAAACCTGTGAAAATAAACCAATACTAGGGTTCAACCAAATTAAGAGAAACGGTTGGAAACAGACAATCTGGGGTAACTGTTGATAGAGCATCCAGCCCATCAGTCACCCCTACACTTTCCAAGATCAAATCTAGAAGCCCCACCCATGGGTACCCTCTAACAATAAAGTTTCCAACAAACAGATGCATAGCATCACCACAAAAAAAAACCAAAATTAAAGAATGGTCCGTAGTTTATCCTCATTGCGGAGTCAATCTTCTTCATGCCTAGTGCCTCTGGGATAAAACCTCTTCACTTGGTCTGCAGCCACCCTCTTTTTCAAGACTGCACCATCCAACTCTTCCAAAACATAAGAACCTCCAGACGCCTGAGATCTGACTCTATAAGGTCCATTCCATCTATCAGCAAACATTTCGCCCCACTGACTCTCCAAACTTTTATTATACACCAAAACCAGACAACCAGGTTTCAAGGGATTCCTGAGTCTATGAGCTAACTTCTTGTCCCAGTACCTGACTGATTGATTCCTAATCTTCATCATTCTAGAGTATGCCTTCTCCTGAAATTCCTCTCTACATTCCCACTGTTGCATCCTGTCACAGAGCAAATCTTCTGTTGAGTGCACGTCATCCCAATCAATTCCAAGATAAGAGACAGCTTCCAAGTCCACTGGTAGAACGGCTTTCTGACCAAACATTAACTCATAAGGAGAAAAGCCAGTTGTCCTCTTCACAATGACCCTATCAGCAAATAAAACCAAGGGTAAATAATGCCTCCACTTTTCGGCACTATCTCCACACATCTTCACCAAAGCATTCGTGATAACTTGATGGCCTCTTTCAACCATGCCTTCAGCTTCAGGATAATACGGTGTAGCCACTCTAACCCTAGAACCAACACTAGCCACAGCTTCTTTAAATTTGGCACCAAACTCTGGCCCACCATCAACAGTCACCAACTTCATTAACCCATACCTATAAATCCACTCCTTCTTCAAAAACTCTGCCACATTCTTGGCAGTCAAATTAACCAGAGGCACTGCCTCAACCCAACCAGACAAATCATCCCTAGCAACAATCAAGTATTTATACCTGCCCTCTTTAATATGGACAGCATCCAGGCTGACCCTTCCAAAAACAGTTGATTCACCAGTAGCACAGCCCACCTCTTTAGGTTTCAAGTGACTTCTTCTTTGACATTCTTCACAAGATTGAACCCAACCCTGCACAGCCAACTTCATACCCGGCCACCAAAATCTGTCTGATACTCTTCTATAAGTCTCCCCAAAGCCTCTATGACCAAGGTCCTCATGCAAAGACCTCAAAACCAATTCTTGACCCTTCTTCTGAGTCACCACCACTTGAGGATTAGGATGTCTCCTTCTCATCAAGCGCCTTCCTGACACATAAAATCCAGGACTCTTCTTCTTAATTTCCAACCAAGTATCATCATCACAACTATCTGGCCTCTCCAAGGTCAACAGATATTCCACCAAAATAAAATAAAACCCAGATTGACCCCAGGTCTCATCTTCAAAATCCAACAAAACAACATCCAAGGGTACAACTCTGTCATCAAAATCACCAGTGTGAACATGAGCCAATTGAGCAGCCCAACCAGGACACCAATCCTTAAATTTTGGCACATCCTTCTCTTTCCACTGAACCTTGTGAGAATCCAGTTCACTAACAAAAACACCCTTTTCCAATTTTGAGCTGTCCCAAACAACAAATCCATCTTCATCAACAAAAACATCCTGATCACCAGAATCATGATCAGATCCAGCCAGTTTAACCTCTTGGGGGAGGTCAGAACAATCATCCAGTTTAGCCTCATGGGGGAGGAAAGAAAAATCCTCAGCACCCTTTGTGCTGGCCCTAATCACTGGAACATCTTCTTCAAACTCTTCAGAATCAGAATCCTCATCTGTAGGTGGCCTCCTTGATAACCCATCAGGCATAGTAAAAGTTTTACCTGGTTTGTGTACCAGGTCAAAAGAAAAATGTTGAATAAATGCCACCCACCTAGTCATTGGAGCATTTGTAAGACTAGGTGTATTGATCATCTGAACCAAAGATTTTGCATCCACCTGCAGCTCAAAATGCTGCCCCCACAAAACCGTCTGTAGCTTCTTTAAAATTTTAGCTACGCCACACAATTCCAACTTAGGTTGAGAATACCTAGATTCCACCTCATTAAACACAACAGACTCATACCTTACTGGCCTGACCCTCCCAGTCTTATCCTCCTGAGACAAAACAGCACCAGCAGCAATATAACTTGAGTCCACTGCCAGATAAATCTTTCCAGCACCAACACCATAATCCAACTTGTGAAGAATTATATCTTCACCAACAACCTTTTTCAGCTTCTGAAAAGCCTCTTCACACTCTTCCGTCCATTCCCAATCTACATCTTTTCTGGTCAACCTCCTTAAAGGTGAAGCCAACAAAGAAAAATCCTTAATGAAAATACTGACATATACACATACACCCAAAAATCCTCTGACTTCTGTAGTATTTTTAGGCCTTGGCCATGCCTGAATTTTATTAATCTTCTTCTTTGCTATAATCCTTCCCTCTTTACATACCACATGACCCAGAATTTCCAAAGCAGGAACACAACAACAGAATTTTGACCCTTAAATGGTCAAACCAGCCTCTTCAATCCTGAACAACACTCTCTCTAGAGTTATTGCATATTCCCACACAAACCTCCTTATTCCAGGGTTCTCCGATAACACCTCATTACCATAATCAGTGGATGGTCCTTTAATTCCACCATCATCAACAAAAATACCAGCATGAGTAGGAACCTCATCCTGAAAAATCCAAGCCATCTGTGTTTGATAAACTGCCACCGAATTAGTTGCTCCTTGAGGCAACCTAGTGAGCTGAAATCTTCCCAAAGGAGTCTCAAAAGTTGTGAGAGGCCTTGAATCCGTATGTAGTTCCCCCTCATCATAACCACCCATAATATCACCCAAACCATAACACACCCTTCCAGCAAAAGCTTCAACGAAATCCTCTGCACTTGGCTGCATACCAGCGTCCTTGATAGTGACTCTATTCAAGGCTCTAAGATCATGAACCACCCTCAACTTTCCATTCTGCTTCTTTACACAGAACACCAGACTTGGGTAACTGGATGTTGATTGTTCATATAAACTGGTCCTGACTCTTTCCCTAATAATCTCCACAAAATCCTCTCTGATAGCGGCTGGAATCGGAATAGGTTTGATTTGCCAAGTTTCATGACAAACAACAGGAATCAAGTAAGGTTCCCCATAAGAGTGCTTCAATACACCCCTTTCCTCCTCAACAAATTCCACCGCTTTTTCCCTTAGCACAATAACGTGCAACAACAACTTCTTTTCTTCCTCAGACAACCACCCATCAGGACCAAAATTAACAACTTTCAATCTTTCCACGGTCACCCTCGCCATCTCTACAAATTCTGGAGGATTCTTCACCAAAGGAGTACAGTATGGATCTCTTGAAAAAGAAGGTCTCTTCAAAGGCGGATTCAAACCCACAGGCATCAGCTCATTGAAAGGCCTAATCTTTTGCGCTACCTTCTTATACTTTGCCGCTCCACCTTCAACTTGAGGGATCTTCAGGAAATTTTCACCACCAGACCTGGAACAAAAACCAAGGGTTTCCCCATTGCTCACATGTGTGGCCAAGGTAATGTTTTTGAAAGATGTAGAAGAAACCCTAGCGGTGCACAATTGGGAGGACTTACTTTTAGACCCCAATCTCACCACTCCAAAACTATTCCGCAATTCCACATCTTCATCCTCACTTCCAACTTCCAAATCTTCAAATCTTGATTCATCTTCTGAATCACATCTTCTAAAATTGTGCAGTTTATCCTCATGCTGGAGGTCCAAAAATAGATCTTGATGATCTTCTTTCTTCAACATTTTCTGCAGTTTAACCTCATGCTGGAGGTCCAAAAATCGATCTTGATGATCTTCTCTCTTCAAAATTTTCTGCAGTTTAACCTCATGCTGGAGGCCCAAAAATTGATCTTGATGATCTTCTCTCTTCAAAATTTTCTGCAGTTTAACCTCATTCTGGAGGCCTAAAAATCAATCTTGACGATCTTCACAAATATATTTTGCATCTTCTTTCTTCATTATCTTCTGATTTTTTTCTTGATTTTCTTGAATTATCTTGAAATTTTTATCTTCTTTTCTTGAGTTTTCTTCTGACCTACAAAAATAACCAGGGGTTTCCCCAATGCTCACAGGTGTGGCCCAGGTAATGTTTTTGAAAGGTGTAGAAGAAAGCCTAGCGGTGCACAATTGGGAGGACTTACTTTTAGACCCCAATCTCATCGCCCCAAAGCTTTTCCGCATATCTTTCAATAAAGATATATAACCAATCTTCTTCTTTAAAATTGAATTAAATATAATTAAGAATCTTGAGAGAGAACAGAGACTTGATAAAAAACTTGATGAATACATTCAGAGAAGAGAAACATTAAAAAGAAAAAGTTGAAAATCCACTTGGTATATCTACTAGGGAGCTGACCTACTACAACCTGGGATTTCCTCATCTCGGGGAGAGGTTGTAGCACTAGGGTGATCAGCCCTCATTACTCTAAAAAAGACAGACTCTCAATAGAGCCTGAGCCGCACTCCAAAAACCCAGAGGCAGCACCCACTTCCTTCCTTCTCCTGCAGCAGTCCATGCACTGGCACATTGAAGATAAACCAGGCCTAGTCTCCCAACCATCCTCTCCAGGGGATGACAACCTCATGTGAAGCCTCCTTTCGTCTTCACCAGTCAACTCTAAACTGATTCCCAAATTAAATTGATAACCAATTCTTGCCTGAAAATCCATCAAGAATGGCCCGCCCAAAACTGCTTTTACATTACCTTTAGCAATGTAAAAATGAACCTTCCCTGAGGCTCCTCCAACATCTAACTTCACAAACTCTTAAGTTCCAACCAATTCAGTGACATGACCACCGATCCCTCTCAAATTCCCACCAATACCAGTTTTGATGGGGAGGCCCATATGAGTTGCCTTAAACAAAGAAATCAGGTTTATCTGAGAACCTTAATCCACCAATGACCTTGCCTCCCTGCCATTCAGAGTGACATTGACATATCCCAGAGGAGCAGAAAAATGAGTTTCCAACCCCTCACCAAACTTTTCAGCAGAATCACAAATGTATTCTACCTCACCAGAAGAAACCCTTCTCCTGGTCAACAACTTCTTCTGCCTATCAGCCAACCCTGGACTGATATCATACAATTCCCCATAAGATAGGGAAACCTGACCCTGGTTCATCCTTTCCAGGACAGAGTCCATAACATTAACTTGACCAGACACTACTGTCCTCTCAAAGTGAGCTCTTTGCTTCACCACCTTGGTCCTAGAAGATTCTTGAGGACCAGCACCACCAACAGATTTACCATTAACATGAACCAAACCAGATCCCTCACCAGAACCTATGACTCCAACAGGCTTTGGCAATGAAGCCAAAGGGACATCCTCCTCAGAGTCAGAATCCACCTCCATTGGCATTGGCTCGCCATTCAGGTCCAATGCACCAAAACTAGGGGGGCCCATGTCAGCCATACCCTTCTGCATCTTGTACAGCTCCTCTTTGCTGTACCTCTTCCTAGCTGCACTCAGCTTAGGATCACCCTTTGAAGCATTTGGCTTTGGTTGGGCCTGAGAACTGCTCTTAGGCCTACCCACCTTTCCTGCTTCCACATCATAAACACCAGCCAAGCATTCCCCACTTGACTGTTCACCACAAGAATACAACTCCAAACCACCAAAAGAAGTAGAAAAAGAGACCTTATTGACCTCCTTCCCCTTTCCCTTGACGTCCTCATCTACCTTAACAGAAGACTTCCCCTGATCAGGAATCTCCTCAAACCTTGGCCTCCTTTGATTGAGACCACCTCTTCTCCTGACCAAATCAACAGGAGCCTGCCCCTCACTGGGCTTCACAAAAGAACCGTCAGGGAACTTAAAAACCCTGCCATCAAACTCCACTTTTCCTTCAGACACATCTCTGTTCAATGCCCAACAATCATTGGACCTGTGCTTCCTCCTACTACAATAAGAGCAAACCCAAGGATCACTCCTACCAGCCCTTCTTTCAAACTCTCTTGGCTGAGAAGGTGCCTTATTAATCTTTTTGGCCTCCTGAATAAAAATGTGCAGCTGTTTTGTCATATCAGCCAGCTGCTCCACCATTGGGTCCCTCTCCTGTTCGGGAACCTGCACCAAATTTTTCTCCTCCTTCTTCTTCCTAACTTCCTCTTCAGCCAAAGCCTCACTGACTTTGCTGACATACTTGGCACACCCCTCCTGATAGGTGTCCACAGCCAATAACTTCAAATGGGCCTCAACAGCCTCCTTCACCTTATCCAAGGCAGGCAACTTCTGATCCCCATTAGAAAGAGTATTCATCAATTCCTTTCTTGACAACTCCTTCAACACATCCATCCTGACATATCTAGCCAGGGCAGACCAAAAAACATCCTTGGCAGCATTTTCATGTGCCAGCTCCTCCACTTCCACCAAGTATTCCACCACAGGATCAAACTGTAGCAGAAACTTCCTGTAACTATGTAAGTTACCAACACCACCATAAGATTGCCATTCACTGACAACCTTGTTCAAGTCCACCATAGTGAACCCGACACCCCATCTATCCACCATTTCTCTACACAACAATTTCCAATCCCTCTTCTTGTAGCCAGAAATGGCCACAATCTCCTTCTCCACTGACCTATCACCAATGAAGAAGATAATCTGCTTCACCATGTCCAGGTAGGAAGCACCATCCACTCCAGCAGCAGTTTCATACTTTTCTAGAAACCACTTGACATCCTCTCCATTAAACTTGGTACCATCCCAAGTTTTAATTCTCACACACTCCCTAACCATCACAGAAGGAGGACCATCCCCCCCACTGACAGTCACCACAGGAATAGAGGAACCAGAAGCCATTCCTCCAGTTCAAAACACCAAAAAGAGCCAAAGAAAGAAAACAGAGATTCCAAAGAACTAGAAATTTCTACCCCACTTTGGGCGCCAGAAATGTAGACAATCCTATAGTACTAGCTATAGGCCTTGACCAAGGGAGTTGGAGAAAAACCAGAGAGAAAATCCCCTGTCCCTTTAGAAAAATAGAGTGAGATTTACTTGCTAAAGTAAGTTGGTTCCTGTTTTGCTAAAGACACCTTTTAAACACACTTGACTGCTTGATGAGCCATGAAAGTAGTCACCAGATAGACTACCAGACCAAAGAACTGAAATGTAGAACAAAGTCTACACCAGAGACAGCAAAGATACTTGATGTAGGCTTCAAATCCACACCAGAGACAGAAATAATACTTGCTATAGCTTGCAAGACTATAACAGAGAAAACAGTTGCCAAAGTTAAGTTAAATGAAGAACTTACTTGCAACAAACACAGCCAATTGTGGCCAGAAAACAGTGAAAACTGTTTTCTGGCCACAATGAGATCACCTCCGGATGGTTGTATGATGATTAAGGTTGCCCCAAACTGTCTTATTCACTATATACACACAAACCACTAACTAAGAGCCCATGCGCACCCACCAATCTGGCACCTGTACCTGCCAAATTGCATAAAAAACCCTCCTGGAGCGCTCCCCAACCTCCTAAAACAGAGGTGGGCGGGCTGCCCGACATTGGAGATGCCGCTGTGGTAGCCTAAAGTTTAGTATGGCACCTAAGTACGTAAATGGAGTTATTACAGCGTACAATATTGGCTTTTTTTATATATATATATAAAAGGGATTTATTTAATTTATTTTAGTTTTAAATATGAAGAAATTGGTCAAGAGCAAATGCCTACACGAAATCAATTTATTTTATGGAGAAAACTTATTTTTATGGTCTGACAAATTTATGACTATCAAGTGGAGTCACTCAAGAACTTTGGGAAATTTTTTTAGAATTTTTACTATTTTTTTATATATTTTTTAATGAATTTTAAAGATTTATAGAAATATTTACGTTTTCAGAAATTACTCAACTTTGATGAAACTTCACGGTGTAATTAGAGCTGCGCAGACTACGAAAATTAGTTTGGAATGAAAAAGGGAAGTGGCTCTATGATGCGTAATTTTTCTAGATTTTTTATTATAGTTTTAAAGGTTCTAATTGAGTCCGGAAGTCCGGACGGACTCCGTTTGGACTCCGTACGGACTCCGTACAGGCTCCGGATTGACTCTGGGAGAGCTCTGGAGGGGATAACTTAGGCACATGACTAGGAATACTTAAGCGCCTCTCAAACTTGAAATTGAAGGGGGGGACACAACATACAGCTTAATCATTAACCACCACGGTCTTATTTTTTATTACTCAACAAATTAAATAAGTTATAATACCCTTATAACATTTATTATTTTTACATAACATTTTAGAAATACAATTCAACAATTTAAATCACACCTCATATAGGGTATCTTTAGAAAGGTCTTCATCACTGGGACTTGATTATTGCTGTCTCATAAAAATTTAAATTATTATAAAAACATAAAAGTCAATCTTTTCAGATCTTTCACTGGAACACCTTAATTGTTGTTATCAGTATTTCTTTCTCAACAGCCTTTTTCATTAAATCTCAATAAGCGTTAATTATTTTAGAGTTTCATTATTTTTATCAATCAGATCCAAGTAGACTGGTTAGCTTAGTGATTTAGAATTCCCATTTTGTTATTTTATTGGAAGGACGGGGTTTTCAGCTAAATCCACATATATCCTCCGGATTCTGCTTACAGCAAGGCGACTGTAAGAGTTTACCTTACCATAGTTGGCGCCCAACATGGGGTTTGATTTCTCTAGCTTTCTTTAAAGACTTACTTGGATCAAGAACGTTCTTAGCCTGCAAGAGGCTTTTTTTCTGGAACTCTAATTGGATTTTTGTTATTGGCCTGCAAGAGGCTTGTTATTTTATCGATTGTTATTGCTTTTCATTACTTATTGGGATGTCTTCTTCTGCTTTTGCTTCTGGATCTTCTAACCCTCTTACTACCTCAGTTAGAATTGTTTCTTGGGATGGCCCAAAGTTTGATGGGGAGGAGGTTAAATGGTTCATTAGCAGGTATGAAGCTGCTGCTGCTGTTGATGGTGCTTCTCATGTGGATATGGTGAAGCAAGTTAGATTTTTTATTGCTGATAGGGAGGTGGAAAAAGAGGTTATTGCTATGCAGGCATTCAAGGACAAGGATTGGGTTAAGCTTTCTATAGCTATGGTTGATAGATGGGGTGTTAGGTTTACTATGATGGACCTCAATAAAATTGTTGGAGACTGGCAAGCAAAAGTTGGAGTTTCTTCTATGGCTGACTTCAAAAAGCTCTGTGTTCAGTTTGATGAAGTGGTGGAATATCTCATACTGGTGGACAAGTTAGTGCATGAGAACCAAGCAAAAGATTTGTTTTGGTCAGCATGCAGCAGGGATATTCGAATGGATGTCTTGAAGGATCTTTCAAGAAAAGATTTGATGAAGGAACTGCCTAATGGTGAGCAGAAACTGCCGGCTCTGGAGGTTATCAAGGACAACATTCAAGCCCATCTAAAGTTATTGGCGTTGGACAAATATCAAGAGTCATGCACTCAATATGTTAGCAAGGTCAGCGAAGTTTTGGCCGAAAATAACGATATTATGGTCAAAGCCAAGGAGGCCAAGAAGGCTCAAATGGGATTACCTGCTGCTAAAGTTGAGGGCAATGTAAATAATAAGATGGTCAATGACTTAGCCGATTTAACGAAACAATTAAAAATATTTGTTCAAGAGACACAGAAGGCTAACAAGGCCCCAATCGCTTCTTTGTCGATGTCAACTTCTTATCAGTCCAGAGGTTATGAACTTCAAAATTATAATGGCAATAATAATGGTAACCGCTTCCCAGGCAATGGGAGAAATGGTGGGAATGGTGGTAATGGATATAGAGGTGGCTACGATGAGCCAAAGGTGTGCTCCTATTGTAATAGGAGGGGGAACAGAGCAACAGTTTGTTTTGCTCTTGATAAGGATATGGATGCTGGGAGAGTTTTATTTGATGGTAAAGTTTATAAATTTCCCGATGGTTCGTTCATCAAGCCCAGTGATGGACAGTCTCCTTCTGATTTGGTCAGAAGAAGTTTAACAGCTGAAAGGAGAGCCAGATTTGAAGAGGTGACGGATGAAGATGTTAATGCCAAGGGTGGCAAAAATGGTAATGGTAATGGTGGAAAAGCTGACAAAGGTAAAGAGAAAGAGGTCAGTAAAGCCACATTTTCTTCTTCTTTTGGTGGTTTAGAGCTGGCAACGGTTGCCCAGGTGGAGGGTAGCTGTATGGCTGGCGAATACGATGTTAATGCTGCTAGAAGAGCAGCTGCTACTAAGGCAAAAAGTAGCATTCAGAGCCAATTGAGGGCTAATCCTGGCAAGGCCAATAACAAAGTGAACCCTTACTCTAAGGACAAGAATTCTAGTGCTCAAACTGCCGCCAACAAATTGAACCCTTACTCTAAGGACGAATTATATAAAATGCAGAAGGGGATTGCTGATATGGGGCCCCCTAGTTATGGCAAGTTTGATTTAAATGGTGAGCCTATGCCAGAGGATGATTCAGATTCTGAGGAGGACGTACCGTTGGCGTCTCTACCCAGACCAAATTTTAGGGGCCCCATCCCAATGGAGGGTGTAAGAAGGACTAGCGATGGATCAGGATTAGTGCAAGAAGCTGGTGACGGAGTTAGGGTTATAGAAAGTGAAGATGTTATTGTGGGAGGTGAAGATGGCTCGGTTGAACCTCAAGAGGTACCCAGGGCCAAGGTTGTTAAATCAAAGTCCAGTATGAGCGGCCAGTAGTTTCTGGACAAGCTAATGCAATGGACACAGTTTTGAATAGGGTGAATCAACTGCAGATTCCCTTATCTTTGGGGGAGTTATTTACAATTAGTCCGGCGCTTTCTGAAAAGCAAAAGAAGCATTTGACGAGGCGTCGGGTTTCCACTGGAGAGGTGGAATATATTTGTGAAAATGCTGAAAAGTTTGGGGAAGATGTAGATATGCATTTTTCCGCTCCCCTGGGTTACCTGGTGGTAACTCTTAATGGTAAAGAAGTAAAGGCCTTGGTCGATTCAGGGTCTCAAATTAATTTAATTTCATTGGAGAAAGTGACGAGTATAGGCTTGTCAATTAAAAGTGGAACTGGGGGAAACCTCAGAGGCATTGGAGGGCATGCAACAGAGCTGATGGGCACAGCTGAGCATGTCAGGTTAGGCATTGGTGGATCTGTTGGTAAGGTTCACTTTTATGTGGCCAGAGGAGCAGTCAAAACTGTTCTTGGGGGTCCTTTTTTGATAGATTTTGAGGCCAGGATAGGGTATCAAGCTGGCATGGGAATTAGTTTGGAAATCACTGGTGAAGATATGCGGAGGTTACATATGCAGTTGTCGCCTCCTGGAGATGAAGATTGGGAAACACAGCCAGGGATTACTACTCTGTGCCAGTGTTGTGTTTGCACCAAGAAGCGGCATATAAAACGGAAGGCTTCTGGTGAATTATGTTTGTTGGAAATGGATGAAGGCCCTCATTTTTTGGGGTAGCAGGGGCTGATCACTCTAATGTTGTAATCTCTCCTCAGGATGAGATCCCGGATTGCAATAGGTCAGCTCACTTGGAGATAATTCAAGTGGATTCTCAATTATTTTCTGTTAATATTACTTTGGAGTGCAAATACGTTTTGGACTTTTCTATATGTTTATTGGATTTACCTGGTTTTGCTATTAAATTTAAAAACGGTGAAAAAGGCAAAATGGGCCAAATTACGTTGGATAAAAATTGGATGGGTATGTTTTATGACCTCCAGAAAGAGGTTAAACTGCAGGTATCTCCTTCTATTTTGGACCTCCAGCAAGAGGTCAAACTGCAATTATCTCCTTCTATTTTGGACCTCCAGCAAGAGGGTAAACTGCAAAAATCTTATCAAAACCCGATTAAAAATCTTAGTATAATTAAAACACAAAAAATAATTTTTGTGAAAATGTTATTCCGGACCTCCAGCAAGAGGTTAAATTGCAAGTATCTCCTTCTATTTTGGACCTCCAGCAAGAGGGTAAACTGCAAAAATCACATCAAAATCCGATAAAAAATCTCAGTATAATTAAAACACAAAAAAATAATTTTTGTGAAAATTCAATTCCGGTCCTCCAGCAAGAGGTTAAACTGCCAACTTTCTTTACAGGCGATTTACTGTTGGATAAGGGAAGCAAAGGTGTTGGAAAATCTGTTTATAAATTAGACGAGGGAAAGGAGAAAGGGGTAAAATTTAAAAATGAAATAAAATATTTTTCTAATTTTTCTTATTCCGATTCTGGCGATGAAGAAGATTCATTTGATGAAATATGTAATGGCGATACAAAAGTAAATGTTTTACCTCAAGTTTATTTAGATGTGGACGCAGCCAAATATAAGAAGGTAGCAAATAAAGTTCGACCTATTAATGAACCGCTACCTGCTGAATTAAATCCACCCTTGAGAAAACCAAGGTTATCAAGAGATCCTTATGAAAGCCCCTTGGTAAAGAATCCGCCTGAATTTTCTGAGACGTCAAGAATCACTTTTGAGAGACTGGGTGTTGTTAATTTTGGACCTGATGGTTTGTTGTCTGGAGAAGAAAAGAAGTTGTTGTTGGATGTGATGGTCAAGCAAGAGAAGGCCATTGCTTTTGTAGAAGAGGAGAGGGGTGTGTTGAAGCATTCCTATGGGGAGCCTTACAAGATTCCTGTGGTATGTCATGAACCGTGGCAGCAGAAACTGATTCCTATTCCGGCTGCATTAAAAGAAGCCTATATTGAAGTTGTCAGGGAACGGATACACACTGGACTGTATGAGCAATCAACGTCAAGTTATTCTAGTCCGGTATTTTGTATCAAGAAACCAAATGGCAAGCTTAGAGTTGTTCATGATCTTAGGGAATTAAATAGGGTTACAATAAAGGATGCTGGGATACCACCTAGTGCTGAGGAGTTTGTTGAAGCTTTTGCAGGGAGAGTGTGTTATGGTTTGGGAGATATTATGGGTGGATATGATGAGAGAGAGTTACATCCGGACTCAAGGCCTCTCACTACATTCGATACGCCACTAGGACGTTTACAGTTAACAAGATTAACTCAAGGAGCAACAAATTCAGTTGCAATTTATCAAGCTCAGATGGCTTGGATCCTTCAAGACGAAATTCCACAATATGCTGGAATCTTTATAGATGATGGAGGAATTAAGGGACCAACAACCGACTATGATAACCAGGTGTTGGAAGAGAATCCCGGGATACGCAAATTTATTTGGGAGTTTGCAATTACTTTAGAAAGAATCTTGTTTCAAATTGAAGAGGCTGGTTTAACTATTTCAGGTTCAAAATTTTCATGTTGTGTGCCAGCCTTAGAAATATTAGGCCATGTGGTATGTAGAGAGGGTAGGATTATGTCCAAGAAGAAAGTTAACAAAATTCAGTCCTGGACAAGACCCAAGAATACGACCGAAGTTAGAGGGTTTTTAGGCCTTTGCATATATGTTAGAATGTTTATTAAGGACTTTTCTTCATTGGCAGCTCCATTGAGACGGTTAACGAGAGAGGATGCAGACTGGGAGTGGGATGAAGAGTGTGAGAAGGCGTTTGTGAAGTTGAAGGAAATTGTGGGGAAGGATTTAGTCCTGCACAAGCTGGATTATTGAAAAGATGCTGGCAGAATTTATTTGGTAGTTGATTCAAGTCAGGTTGCAGCTGGGGCAGTTTTGTCTCAGATGGATAAAGCTGGTTACATCAGGCCAGTTAGGTATGAATCTGTAGTATTTACTGAGGTCGAATCAAGATATTCTCAACCAAAATTGGAATTATGTGGTGTGGCAAAAATACTGAAGAAACTTCAGCATATTTTGTGGGGGCAACATTTTGAGTTGCAAGTGGATGCGAAATCGTTAATCCAGATGATTAATTCCCCAAGTTTACTGAACGCACCCATGACGAGATGGGTAGCTTTTATTCAACATTTTTTGTTCAATTTAGTTCATAAGCCTGGCAAGACTTTTACTATTCCAGATGGTTTATCTAGGAGACCACCCACTGAAGAAGATTCAGATTCAGAAGAGTTCGATGAAGATATACCTATTATCAAAGCCAGCACTAAAGGAGCTGAAGACTTTCCATACCTCCCCCATGAGGTTAAACTGGCAGGATTATTGTATTTAGATTATGGAGATGATGACCTCCACCAAGAGGATAAACTGGAAAATAGTTTTTATGTTAATAAAGGTGTTGGAAAAGGTGTAGATAAATTCAGTAGAAAGGAGGTAGAAGAAGATGTGGTGTATGTAGAGGAAGATGGATTGGTAGTGTGGGATAGTAGTAAATTAAGGAATGGTGTATATGTTGGAGAATTAGAGAATTTAAATAAAAAGGAGGATACAGAGAAAGAGGTATTTTTGAATACGGTTTACGAAGGATGCAAAGGTTCAGAAGAAAAACGTCGACATAGCTCAATTAAAGATTTATTTAGGGGTCAACGATTATTGGCTCATTCATGTGCAGGTGATATTGGTGATAGAGAAGTCCCTATTGATGTTATATTAATTGATTTTCAAGATGAAGTCTGGGGTCAGACAGGTTTTTATTTTTTGTTAGTCAAATATTTGTTGACTTTAGAGAGGCCAGAAGAGTGTGAAGACAATGAATGGGTGGCTATCAAGAGGAAATCATCTACATTTTACCTATCTGGTCGACATTTAATGAGGAGAAGGTATCCAAATCCTCAAGTAGTTATAACTCAACGGAAGGGGCAAGAATTAGTTTTGAAATCACTGCATGAAGATCTCGGGCATAGAGGTGTTGGAGAAACGTTTAGAAGAATTTCTGATCGATTCTGGTGGCCTGGCATGAAGATGGCTGTTAAACAGTGGGTTCAGTCATGCGAAGAATGTCAAAGACAAAGTTATTTAAGGCCAAAAGAACCTGGAAGCGCGACCGGTGAATATACGCTCTTTGGAAGAGTTAGTTTAGATGCCGTTCATATATAAGAGGGACGGTATAAATATTTAATTGTAGCCAGAGACGACTTATCTAGTTGGGTAGAGGCAGCGCCTCTTATTAATTTGACTTCCAAAAATGTGGCAGAATTTTTGTTAAATAATTGGGGGTATCGATATGCAGTGATGAAGTTGGTAACGGTAGATGGAGGTCCTGAATTTGGGACAGAGTTTAAAGAGGCTGTATTGAAAGTTAGATCAAAGGTTAGGGTAGAAAACCCATATTATCCTGAAGCTGAAGGCATGGTTGAAAGAGGGCATCAAGTTATTAAGGATGCTTTAGTTAAAATGTGTGGGACAAGTGCCGAAAAGTGGAGGCACTATCTACCTTTAGTTTTACTTGCTGATTGAATCACTGCCAAAAGGACGACCAGATTTTCACCTTATGAACTTTTTTTTGGACAGAAAGCAGTTTTACAAGTTGATTTAGAAGCTGAATCATATCTTGGAGTTGACTGGGACACGGTCAAAACTACTGAAGAATTATTGTGTGTAAGAATGATGCAGCTAGAAAAGAAAGAAGAATATTTAAAAAGGCATATTCGCGGATGATGAAGATCCGAAATCAATCAGTCAGATATTGGGATGAGCGGTTGGCACATTGATTAAGGAAACCTTTGAATCCAGGAGATATGGTCTTGGTGTATAATAGGAGTTTGGAAAGTCAGTGGGGAAAGATGTTTGCAGATAGGTGGAATGGACCGTATAAAATCAAGGAGCAAGTTTCCGGCGGTTCATATGTGCTAGAAGAGTTGGATGGAGTAGTATTAAAGAAGAGTGTAGCGGCCGATCAAGTGAAATGGTTCTATCCTAGAGTCACCAGGAGTTCCAAAGTATTCATCCACAATGAGGATAAACTATGACATTTATGAAATTTTATGGATACCTCCGCAACGAGGATAAACTATGATATCAACAAAATTTTATGGATTCCTCTGCAATTAGGATAAACTATGATGTTTATAAAAACCTTATCGACCTCCGCAATGAGGATAAACTATATTCTTTATATCAAAATGCTTTACTGTCATTACACTGTATATGGGCGATGAAACTATGATGAAACTTAATGAAATTCAAGAAGACCTTCTTTGAAATTTTCAAAAAACTTAAAATTCTTAAAATATGGGTGAAGAGAGGGTTGGAAAATTTAAAAAATTTATTGGAAGAAGTGTTCACAGGGGAACCTTCTTAATTTAATATTGGAAAGTGTGGGGGTAATTGATGGGCTGGCTGCTCTATACACAATTACCCCATAATGTTCGTTTCCAAAATTTTCCCTGTTTCTAGTTGAATCCTGGCTTTGTCTTTTAATTATAGGAAGTCCACTAAGACTATAAACTGGAACGAATCAAGAGACACCGCTCTCAACGCCGGATTCAAGATTTATTTTATTTTATTTTGTTTTTGATTTTTTTATGTTAGATTGTGATTTCTTTTCTTTAATATATATTATGAATTATTGTAAAGGTGATGCTCACTGGTGGTCTCTAATCATTTTTATAAATTGGAGGGAGCCCACCCAGTGATCATCATTATAAAAATTATATTCTAAAAACTTTCATTTATTTTATTTTCTTTTCAATTTCTCAAAATTGTGTAACCACATCAAGTTGCACTTGGATGTGGGTATGATGTCGAGGGTACGGCTCATCAAATGGCCGGGGGGCATCTTTTAAAATTATATTTTGAAATTATTTTTATTACTTTTTTATCTTTCTTTTCACATTCGTTTATCTTTCTTTAAAAATTAAATTTTAACTTTTATTTCAAAACTATCTTTTCTAAAATCATTTATTTTAAATTAAAAAAACAAATTAAAATTAAAAAAATAAATAAAAATAAAATAAAAATAAAATAAAATAAAAATTAAAAATTAAAAAAATTAAAAAAAATAAAATGAAATAAAAATAAAATAAAAAAATAAAAATAAAAATAAAAATAAAAATAAAAATAAATAAAATAAAATAATAAAATAAAAAATTAATTAATTGAATCAAAATTATTATTATATTTCTTAGTTTATTTTTCAGTCTTCATTCTTTTTAGTTTATTCATTTAGTTTAGACAGGAAACAGGGTCTAGGGGAAATCAATACCTATAAGATTTTACTTCAAGACAGCTGTTAGTCCACCAAGACTTTAAACTGGCTACTGTTCAAGACGTTCTTTAAGGTTTTTTTTATATACAAATTTTGGAGCTGTTAGTCCTCCAAGATTTTAAACTGGCTAATTTTCAAGACTCTCATTAAAGATTTTATATTGGAGCTGTTAGTCCTTCAAGACTTTAAACTGAATTCGAAGGATGATCAAGATTTTATGGATATTTTCGGAGACGGGATTTTTTTTATATAAATCCAATGTTAGGTCTACTAAGACCTTAAACTGGAGTGTTATCAAATGTTAGGTCCACCAAGACCTTAAACTGGACTATTATCAAGCTGTTGGGTCCACCATGACTTTAAACTGGATTTCTTATCGATTAAATGTTTGGTCCACCATGACTTTAAACTGGTAGTTCATTCATTGTTTAGTCCACTATGACTTTAAACTGGAAAATTGATATCTGCAGGATAATTCAACATTCATTGGTCCACTACGGCCTTATACTGGATTACTTGTCGATCAAATGTTTGGTCCACAATGACATTAAACTGGATTATCAAATTTATTCAATCTTTGGTCAAGCCTAGGCCTTATTTAGGAATTTATCAAGTTATTTATGCACCTAAACGATCTTTGGTCCACCAAGACCATAAACTGGCAATCGATTATATGTTTGGTCCACCAAGACTTTAAACTGGAACTTCAATCTTGTTTGGATAACTCAATTCAATCTTAATTTATCACTGTCCAGTAAGACTCTAAACTGGTTATTCAATTATTTCTGGAATTGGGTGCTGATAAGCTTTAGGAGGTTAAAAGTTTAGGTGGTGATGATGCTAAGGAAAGCATAATGGTTAATTAGGTGAAATTTGTGGCGCTTCAACATGGTCTAAAGTTAATATTATTATTGGAAGCCTGGCAAAAGTATTTTATGGGTTTGCTGTATAGCAAAGTTTGCAAATTGTGATGAAGGAATCAGAAGTTAGGATGGTAGTTGGATTTTAGGGAATGATTTTTTTTAGTGCCTCAGTGTTAGGCCATTTTTTGGTGTGAAGCTTGGAGGACCTTATGGCGAGATTGGAATCATAGAATTCGGCTCAGTGGGGGGCCCTATGAGGTTGGAATCAGGAGTATTCGGCTCATAGGAAGATCCACTCTCTCAATGCTGTGACAAGAAGGAAGACTGGTATATGGGAGTCTGAAGGGATTCAAACCTTGCTCTCAGTAGTGGAATCATCACAAGATTTATATTATTTTATTTTATGTTATATCAAGCCAGAGAAGAAGAAAAAACGTTTTTATTATAAAGAATTAAAAGAATACCAGCTAAAACAAATTTATCAAATTATTTTATTAGAAAAGATAATTCTTTTGGAATTGCTCAATCACTTATGCAAAGTTTTACGAATGGGGACATTCTCAATTGGAGGGAGGATGTGGTAGCCTAAAGTTTAGTATGGCACCTAAGTACGTAAATGGAGTTATTACAGCGTACAAGATTGGCATTATTATTTTTTTATATATAAAAGGGATTTATTTAATTTATTTGAGTTTTAAATATGAAGAAATTGGTCAAGAGCAAATGCCTACACGAAATCAATTTATTTTACGGAGAAAACTTATTTTTACGGTCTGAAAAATTTATAAGTATCAAGTCGAGTCACTCAAGAACCTTGGGAAATTTTTCCAGAATTTTTACTATTTTTTTATATATTTTTTAATGAATTTTAAAGATTTATAGAAATCATTAGGTTTTCAGAAATTACTTAACTTGGATGACCTTTCACGGGGTAATTAGAGCTGCGCAGACTACGAAAATTAGTTTGGAATGAAAAAAGGAAGTAGATCTATCACCACAGAAAAAATGGGGGGGTATTGCTAGCAATACCCCTTGCTTGAGCTCCGTTGAGCCACAAATCTATGCTTGAATTATGCACACATCATCACCATGTAGGAAATTGTTTGGCCTTACATTTAGTCAGAGATTTGTCACAGATTGAGCTCAAGATGAACCTACATTGATCACCGTTTGATCTTGTAAAATCCTAATTTGATCATCAGTTAAGCTCCCTTTGATCTCACTTTGATCTAACATAAGCTTTTGCATATCCAATATGTCAACTATTCACTTTCAAAAAGATTCATAATGAATTTCACATGGAATATTAGAAACGAAACCAGTAATTTTGAGTAAATGTCTCATCAAAATGATTAATCTACAACAAAATACCATCAAAATTCAATCTGATTACTGAAAACTTTTGTTAAAATGACTAATAGATATTTAAATTGGAAAATAATATTCCATTTCTCAATTTCAAATTCAAAATATAAATCCTCGTTTGAAATGTGAATTTTGTAGATTCCTTGCCTTCCTATATTATGAGTAATATTTGAGGTATTTTACACCTTTGTAAATATGGTGTTGTGCTCCTAGAAATTATCTCTGTTTCAATTCAACTTTATTGAAGCTTGAGTCCAGAATGATAAATATTTTATAACTATTTTGAGAAAAAAGTCACTAGTAATGAATTTAGCCTTTTATCTGTCCTTTATTAAACCTCACTTAATCCTACTTAAATCCAAATTGACCCACAAAAACCTTATTTGGGATATTTTTTAGCCCAGGATGATTCAAGATTGGAGCAAAATATTATTTTAAATATCCAATATGCCTATTGATTAAATTTCTTCAAGCTTACTTTAAATTCACATTAACATTAACTTTCACAGGAAATATTAAACACAAATCTTGAAAATATAGTATTTAAAATCATAATAAATATAATATAATATGCTTACAACAAAATTTTCTTTCTGGATTAATTGAAACGAAAAATTGTTCATTTGTGAAAATAGAAAAAATACTATCCATCCTGAATTTAGAATTCATTTTTAAAAATTTAATGCCCCCTCACTTTCAAGTTTATCATGTATTTCGAAAATTATATTTTTAATAATTTTGTGAATAGTACACCTGAGATATAAACTTGGGGATATCAAAAACTAAAACATCAGCAAATTGAAATGTTTTTTATTGTTATGAATGGAAATAATGATTGAAAAACACCATTAGAGCAAGTTTGATTTTGAATAATAGGCATACTTTCTCATGTAAATTTCAATAAAAATAATTTTTATTCTTACTTAAGTTGCGGTGGATACATTTGAGCTCAAAAAGAATTAAAATTGATAAAATAAGACTTCTATAGTTCATATTCAAAAATGAAATCACCCTTCATTATCTACCTGTAAACTATTTTAAATTGAATAATTTCAAAGTCAGTATATACTGATGTTATTTTTTCTTCTAAAAAATTTATTATATAGATTAATAGTCATAAACAGTTGACATAGATGTTAAATTTATATAAGCAATCTTTAATTCATAAAATGATAAAACTATCTTTTATGTAAAAAGTGATGAAGGAAAAAAATATTATTAAATTTTTGATGCACTATCAATAAAATTGAAGATAGAGCATATCAAAAGTTTAAACTTAATTTCAATTTTGATATCATCATTTTATTTTATTTTACTTGAGTAGAAAACAGATTTTAAATCTCAATATAATTTTAAATCCCATTAGTTTGTAGATTTCAACATTTGAAACTATGAAATAAATATTTATGAAAGAATTTTACAATATTTGCCCTTCTAAAAACTCATAAATCCAACTTCAAATCTTCTAACCTTCACAAGTAACCACAATGCATTCTGAAAATACTCTATATTTAAATAATTAAAGGTAAATAAAATTATGTTTTTATTCTTTATTTCAATTTTTGATAAATAATATATATATATACATATATATATATATATAATTTCTTAAAAAGTCTAAGAGGGAACTTAATAGTGGTTTTGGCATTAGATATATAGATTCAACTTTCAAAAAATTTGTTTGGAATAAATTACAAAGACAAAAAGGATATATTTTGATGAAAGAATACTGATTTAGGTTCTCTTAAAATATTATTAACCATTTTTATGGAATATTAATCCATGGTTATCATTCTTTATGATATTATCATAGAATTTTTTCCTTTTTTAATATAATGATTTTCTATTGTGTGGTATGTAGGCTAAGATAAGTTTAAAAGATTTATTGAAGATATATATACCAGAAACAGTATAATCTGTAGATTTATAACTATAACTTACTTTTCTGATGTTTTACATCATTGATAAGTAGCTCATGCATTACACAAGTAAATAATTATAGTCTCTGGAAATAATTCCTTGTGAATTTCAATTTTTTTGTTATTCTTAAAATCATTACTCAAATAAACTAAAATTTCTTCAAATATTGATTGAAAGAAGGAGTTACAAAATCTTATTTTGTAGTTATAAAAGTTTGAGTTATTTTTCATATTATCAAGTATAATGAACATTTGTAAATTTTAACTTGAAAACTAGTGATCATAGCAAAGTAATACTGGAAGAATCGGATAAAAAGGGTGGAATAAAGTCATAGCACAACAGGAAATGATACAAAATTGTTGATTTTTATCTCATAAAATTCAACTTATTTTTAACATATTTTACCACCTTTAGATAATGTTTAGTGGATTTTAACATTATTATAACAAGCAAACTTAACAATGTTTTGATTTTTTTAACAAAAATAAATATTGTTAGATCATTTTTTTAAAAAATATGACTTATTTTTATGCTTTATCTACAATAGTTAGTAGTTTTTTTTGCAGAAATTACTTGTTTTGATATTCTATTTTTGAATTTTTTAAGAGACTTCATTGCATTAAAGTTTTGTAATAATTTTTCATTAAAGCATCATATTTTAAATCTAGAGAATTGGTTTTGAAATAATATATATTTTCATGTTAATTGACTCATTATTTTTGGATTGATAAATTATGTTAAAATTGGGATTGCTTATTTCTAGTGAGTGTACATCATAGTTTGTTTTCAAATCAAAGATTAATAAATGGTGAAATTTGGTAAAGCTCTAAATATCTTTTAAACCTTTTTGATTTAAATAATGTTTAATGTTATGTAATCATTCTATAAGTAGAACACAGTTAAAATCTGATAATGGTACATTGCTTTCAATTTCTAATACTAAAATTCTATTCTACTTGAAACAATGTAAACTAAAGCTTGGTATCTCATAAGAAACTCACAATTTTCAAAAATCATATTTCCAACTTTTTAAACATGATACACATTAAAATATATTTTTAGAATAATTTCCTAATTAGTTTCAAATACTAGAAAATAATGACCTCAATTTATTTTAATACTTAAACCATTCTGATGAGTGAATTTCACAATCCTCTAAGTAACATATGGTTACCATTTATACACATATGCATGATTTCTCCTTTTGTTTAATTTTAGCTGAATCTAAAAAGTAAAATCACATGTTGAATATCATCTATAGATAAACTTCTTATATTAGAAGCTAATATTTCATATGAGAAATTTGTTATTGAGTTTGGGAAACATTAATAAGTGTTGGGTATTATAATTGAGCCATTTATTCAAGTAAATAAAAAAGGATGACGTTCTAAATATTTCATATATATATATATATATATATATATATATAATAAAAATTAATTATATAGTAGCATTTAACCATGTTTTTATACTAATGTCATATAAAAAAAGGGATTGAACTAAAACTTTCAGTAAAGAAAATAAAAATAAGATAAGTTAATATTCTTGTTTATATTCTCATATTTTTGAAATGGCTTACTTAAGGGAGAAAATTATTTGGTTTTAGAGTACAAGAATTTCTAGATAAAAATCTTCACAATATAGTTTGACCCTCTAAAAAAGAAAATTCCTTAAATTTTACTATCACATTTTATATATTTGTTAAGTAATAGAAAATGGAGTTGTGTCTTTGACAATGAAGCTTTAGAAAATGAAATAAATGATTTAAATTTATAATATAATTTTTGAAACAATAAATCATGTATTCAAAAAAAATTATATATCTTACAATCAAGATAACAGTATTAATTAAGCAACTCTAACAACTTTGGAAAGAAACAAGAAAAAAATAATTAGTAAAATGCATAAGTTATTTTTAGAATTTAAGGAAACTTAATAGCTCTACCTGTAAACTAGCCTTAAAGCAGGTTTGGATTTAACATGTGGAAATTCATACATAGTACCCTTCCATCATTAGAGCAGAATAAAATTTATGTAGTTTTATTTTTTTAATTTATAATAGTATTTTTATTTTTGGCTTTTTCATTAGTATAACTATATATTTTTTAACTTTTTTGTTTTTCATAACATAAGTTCAAAGCTGCACATCACTACTTCAAGATGAAACTCCATATAATGTAATCAATGAATGATATATTATAATGAATTTTACTAGAGACTTTTCAAAAATGGTGATTAAGAATACTTATTATAATTTTTTAAATTTTTATTATTATTCTATCTCTTGAAAGGAGATGGCCATATCTCAATTTAATTAGTTTTTCCTCAGAAAAATTTATTCTTGATCTAAATAAAATTGCATCACTATTAACTAGATGTTATTATACAATTTTAACAATTTTTTTATCTGAACATAGTTGAAAGTATGTATAAATTAAAGTGTTTCCACATAGTCTTACTATTATCCCACCATTATTTTCACATTTAGATTTCATTATAACTGTAAAATAAGTTTTTCAATAATTTTAATAATACCTTAATATTTAATAATTTAGTTACATAGTAGATTTTTTATCCTTTTTTTTTATGAGGCTTATTATATAAACACTACTTTTAGATTTTATCCATTTTGATGTCTGATAATTTAAATTTTCATTTAACTACCCAAATTATATCAAAAAAAATTCAAAAGTATATTTTTTAATGTACTCTTTTTGATAAACTTATCATTTCTTATAGGTTATTCTTCAACTATTTATTGTAATTAACTACCCACTCATTTATGGTCTGTTATTGTTGTTCATTACATACAGACAAAATAAGGATACTCTCATATTATATTGGAGTTTTAAATTAAAAAGTAAATACTAGTGGCTGGTATTAAATATGAAGTTGTTATAACTAAGTTGAACATTAATTAATTATTAAATGGCATTTTATATTACAAATTTTATTGAATGTATATAAAAATAACACTCAAGAAATATATATAAGATATATATATAACCATTGTATATCAAAAATGAAGTACTTATCAACATGATCTTTTTAAATGATTTTCAAATTTACTTAAAGAGACATTAATATTACCAATTCAAATTTTATATCAAATACAACAATATTATTATTTCATTTTTAATTATTTTACAAAAAATTTGAGTTTCAAAGTAATTTAATTCAGTATTTAATGAATGTTTTTGAAAAATATTTTTAAAAATAGAAATAACCCCTCACAAAAAAAAATATAATTTTTTTTACTTACAATTTGCACCATATTTCTACCCTTAAAATATTTGTATTCTTCTAACAAAAATATTTTTTAAATAAATTTAAAATTTTTTTCATTATTCAATTACAAAATGTCAAATTTATAATTTATTTTACCTTACTAAAAAATTTAGCTGAAAATTTAATTTTGTATTTCCAAAAAATAAACTTAAATGTCAAAAATTAAAAAAACAAAATTATAAATATAATTATGAGAAAGAGGTAGATTAAATTTATAATATTCATATAAAAAAAATTCATATATTTTATGGTGTTTGAATTTTAAATTTAATGTATTAAAAATTAATTATTAAATAACCAAGCCAAATGAAATTGGCTTGGATTTTTGGTATCACTAGAACTTATTTTTTTTCTTTTACTCACATTTTAATTTTTAATTTTTTTTTTTTTCTACATTTCTCATTTTTTTTTTTATGATTTTTAATGTTTTTAAGACCGAAGTTGCTTTCAAACAACTTCGGTCTAACGTTTCTCTCACTTTCCCACCAGATTGCACCTGGTAGGGAAAGTCGCTTCCATTTTAGAGACCAAAGTCCCTTGCAGGGACTTTGGTTTCTCTGTGTGCATTGCACAGCCAGAAAAAAACTGGCTGTGCAATGCACTGCATGCAGCACATGCAACACGCATTGCTGCTGCAAGTAATGCGCATTGCATGCAGCAGAAATGCGCGTTGCATGCAGCAGCACATGCAGCCTGCATTGCTGCTGCATGCAACGCGCGTTTCTGCTGCATGCAGCGCGCATTGCACATGCTGCGCATATCTCATGCAGCTGACTTGATATCAGCTGCATGAAATATGGTAGCGATTGTGCAACGCGCGTTACTTGCAGCAGCAACGCGCGTTGCACACTGCTTTGGCCACCTCCCAGCCTAGTAAATTAGCTGGGAGGGTGGCAAACATTACAGCAAGCAATCGAAGTCGCTTTTAGCGACTTCGATTGCTTGAAAGAGACACTTCCAGCCAGGGGAAACCTGGCTGGAAGTACTAAATTGCAATGTAAGGGACCCAAGCCAATTTCAAAGGCTTGGGTCATAAATTAAGGTTTCTAAAAAGCAGCCAGTATAAATCTGGCTGCAATAAAAAGTAAATTTTTTAAATAAAATACATAAAAAAATAAAAATTTGTTCAAATAAAATATACAACACTCTTTCGCCAGTAAGAAACAGCCTTCCATTGTTACACATAGAAACAAAATCAAAT